>APFE030952318.1:3556-21683 GCA_000404065.3 Pinus taeda | reverse complement strand
CCACTTTTCAACACATCATACCACACATTTCTGAGTAGACTATTTCTCCACTTTGACAACACATCATACGAACTAGTTTGATGATTTACAATTGCATCATAGCAAATTAGATAAGAGGAATTCATGGCTTCAATTGAGAGCTCAACATTATGGTTGAGAGCTCAACATTGAGAGCTGTCATATGGTTGCCATCGATCTACCATACGTTTGCTTGACTTCGGATATATGCTTCATACTTTTGGAATAATAATAAGTCCTTTGTCTAGGATTCAACACATGTTAATTTAGCATACACATGCATCTAGGGCATCCTCTAATCACTTTGGTTGTAGTGGCATGTGATGAAGGTAGACTCATGCATGTCACATTATTCTCTACGCAAACTGAGATGGCACCAAAACACAGAGATTGCACCAAAACGTAGAGGAAAGATGTCTCTATCAACTTCCAAATTTTCATTCTTCTTTAGAATACCAGGCATATTGTGACCCATTAATAAAAGCTTTAGCTCCAAATAATCTCCAAAGATAGGCTTTACGACCCTTCGCTGCAAATAATCTCCAAAGATATAACATTAAGTCCATACTCTTTGTGGAGAAAATTGATCTGAATTTATAGGGAAGATGGGGGCTCTTAATGAAGATGACTTAGTATATAAGGAGGGAAAGAAATTTGAAATTAAATTTCAAAATTTATCTTTTGGAGCCAAAAAGACATACTTAAATTTAGTTCGGCTTGTATTTTAAATTAATTTGAAATTTTGAGAGCCCCTTAAAAAAATACTTTAGCCATAAATAATTTCGATTCACTTCTTTAAGGAAATCCCTAGTTATCCTTGGCCAATGTTAGTCTATCACATCATCTAGCTTATGGGGAAATTGACCACATGAAAGGGGCACTAACTTTAACTCAGCATAACTCTCAAACTATGTGGAGTCTCAAGGCGTACCATATACCTTTGGAATTAGCATGATGAGCAACATCATGTGACAATGGTAATGGAGGAAAATTCACTAATATTTGTCCTCAAAAATCTTCAACAAGTGTGGGGCATTTTGGGCATCATGTCATTTGGATCTTCAATAATGCAATCCAAAAAAATATGAAGAGTGCTCAAGAACAACGTTTGCATCAATGGCAACACCATTCAACAAGATTTCCCTTAGACACGACAGAGATTCTCTCTTTCATATTGAAGGATATGTCATACTTTTTGCAGCTTTTGAAGATATGTTTTAAATGATGCAAATGATCAGATCTTCATTTAGAAAAAAATGTTATGTCATCAAAATATACTACTACACTTTGACTAAGCAAACCTCAAAATGTAATACCCATCGCTCGTTGAAAATTTTCTCCTGCATTGATCAATCCAAAGGGCATTTATCTAAATGCAAATGTACCCCATTTTGTTCTAAAGGTGGTACTCAATCTATCTAGTTCTACTACTAGTACTTGATTATACCCAATAATTTGTCTAGTAGCAAGAACATCTTTGCTCCAAACACTGTTTGTAAAATTTGTTCCATGGAAGGAACAAGGTAGTTATCCTTATCAGATGCCAGACTGAGATTTCTGAAATCTACGTATATTCTAATCTCACCAGACATTTTACTTACTGGGATGAGATTTGTAACCCACATTGAATGGTGGACATTGAAAATTATGCAAGCATCCAACAACTTCTTTAAATATTTTTGTATCAAGAGCTCAAGTGTAGGATGTACATTTCTAAGCTTATGTTGGAATGGCCCTTTATAATTCCATGCAAACATGTCTCAGCATTGTTTGAAAAATAAGATGAATGTGTTTCATTCTTGCAAGAAACAACACATGCTAAGATTGAAAAATTTAGGATATTTAGTCATCCCTAAGTTGATATGCTCATATGATAGAGTCAAGCTTTGGATCTTGGTATTTGGTGGTCCTTTGAAATGGGTTTGCAAGTCAAAGAGATTTTCCATTGAGACCACACCTTTAGGCATCAGTTTTCCTTTGTGTATTTTAGCTGCTTCTTGTAAATATTTGTCATCTTCATCTTCATCAGTAGCCGCATCCTTGAAAATGTCAACATGCACCATAAAATCGAGGATTTGTTAATCACCATTGAAAACAAGCAAATTGGTCACATTATCCGATATAGGGGGTTTATAACAATTTCAATAGAAAAATCCATCTCTAAGTGGAGTAAACCTAGCAGATGTATTCACCAAAGTATCTGTGGTGACATTTGCTAGATTTTCTCTTCAAGTCAGATACTTCATTTGTTAATTACTTCAATGATTTCACCAAAATATGCATATCAAAAGTATTTTTTCCTATTCTTTCTCAAAATAGGTTTGGGGCTTCTTCACAGTATCTTTCAAGTCTTACTGATCGGTGATTAATCTAATGGATATCAAGTTTTTTTGGACAGTTATTTCCTTAGTAAAATTTTCATCCAACATGTTGTTTACATCTCTTTTAACAAACCCATAAATATTAGTAAGCAAGTTTGAGGTATAGTAATCCTTAGTAATAGAGTTGTGTGGTTGCACGTATGTGGGGAGCTTGTTCAAAATGTAAGTAAATCACTGATTAAATTCTTGACCTATTCCTTGTTCCCAATCTTGAGATTGTTGAGTTCTCTCAATAGCATGGCAGGAGTCTATTCATTGGCGAATTTATCTAAGAAAATCTTCTTAAACTCTCTCCATTTATGGATTGTATTAGATGGAAGGTTGTGATACCACGTTGATGCCCTATTATCCAATGTATGTAGGGACAATCTACAAGCAACATCATCATAACAAACGTCTAATGGTCTCTACTGCAAATATAATTTGTTGATGTGGTACTTAGCCTTAGGTTTTTTTATCAGGCTCATACTTCATTAAAAACCTCTCCAGGAATTTAGGTAAACAATGAAGTGCACCCAAGAGAGAAAGTGCCACTTGGGCCATCCAATCCAATTGATTGTCTACTACGTCTTCCTTATTTCCCTCATTGTCACTATCTTATTCTGAATATTCCTCCTCTTCACCATTAATATTTGCATTATCATTAAGTTCTTTGTAATCTGAAATATAGATGTTCTCCCTATCTCCCTCCAGATTTTTAATACCAAGTGGTAACATGTTACATTGTGTTAATAGTGCTAGATACTACTAACAGTATGGGGGTCTCCCTGATATGAAGTCCCAATTAGACCTCACATTATTTGGAGTAGGAGCCCCATCATCAACTCTCGTTGGTATGCCAACTTAGCTAAATAATAAATGGATATATTGGTGCAAGCCTTCTCCATATCTTCAATCATATTGTACTCGACATTACATGTCACATTCTCTTCCTCGGAAGGCTGAGTTGTAGAAGTATGTGGAGACGCCTTGTTTAACACTTTAGATGTGATATACTTACTTTTATTATTCCAGGAAGTGCCCTTGGAGGGTTAGGCACTTCCATATTTAGGTTTGAACTCTGAGATGGACTATTGGGAGGTAAAATATTTCTCAAAAATGTCTTCCTCTAGTTGTCCACTTCCATCTTAGGAGTTGGCCCTTTTCTCCTAATATTGTATTGCTTAGGTTGTTGTGTGGGAATACCTTCACCAATTGCGAATTCACTAGGAACTTCTTCTTCACTAATCACAATAATATCAAAATCGAAGATATATTCACTAGAGTTCATGTTATATTCCGATGGGGATGTTTTATTTTCCTCCTTTGGTGAATCAACTTGTTCTTGTGTGGACTAATCATCAAGGACTCTATTCAACATTGTCATCATGTCGAATATTTATTGTGGGAATGTCTTCTCCAATTGTGCCACTTGATGAAATGTGCAAAAGTTTTCCATACCCAGAGTATTGACATTCAAAGCCATATTGGAGCTTCAAGAAGACTAAGACAACTGACTTTTGTTTTTCTTTAAAAAGGGCTTAAAGGATTCGTCACTAGACAAAGCTTCACTAGATGTTCTCTTCATGTCATATACTTCATTTGTCAATTACTTCAATGATTTCACCAAAATCTAAATATCAAAAGAATCATTTTCCTTTTCTTTCTCAGAATAGGTTTGGGGCTTATTCCTAGTGTCCTTCAAGTCTTCCTGATCGATGATTACTCCAATGGATCTGAAGTCCTTTTTGACAGCTATTGCCTCATAAATTTTTCAACCAACATGTCTTTTGCAACTCTTTTAACAAACATGAAAATATTAGTAGGCAAGGCTGAGGTATAGTAATCCGTAGTAATAGAGTTGTGTGGTTGCACATCTATGGGGAACTTGTTCAAAATGTATGTAAATTGCAGATTAAATTCTTTGACATTTTCCTTCTTCCCCATCTTGATATTGTTGAGTTCTTTCAATGGCATGGCCGGAGTCTAGTCATTGGCGAATTTATCTAAGAAAAGCTTCTTAAAATCTCTCCAGTTATGGATTGGATTGGTCGGATGGATGTGATACCACGTTGATGCCCTATTCTCCAATCAACCAATTAAATCTCAAGAAATAATTTGACCTAAACATTCCTAATCTGTGATATACATTTCATCAAGCATTTGGAACACATATAATTTGCATGGCATGAATGCATATCTGATCATAAACTGATAATATTCATATGAGAATCATCAAGAAGGCTATATTCCCTCTCTAGCTAGCTGAAATAACACTTGCTAGTCCATGCATTCATCAACCATTCAATAACTTATAAAAACATTTCAATATCCATAAATATATTACATCATATAGCCAACATATAAATAGAATGGAAACCATGGAAAATCGACCATAAAATCACCAACATAATCACTTCAAATTCTCATAGATCACAGTAGGAAAATATCTCATACTAACATGTGAAAATGCCAACCAAGTCATGGACTTCCACGTACAACTCGACCATAGATTGGGTTGAACCAAATATATCTTTCATCCAATCAACCCCACACCATATTCCAAACATGAATGTGGGATCATAAGGATTAAACCAAAAACAAACCAACTAGGGATCCGAAGAGGCCGAACCACCTCAACCCTCAACCATAGTGATTCCACCTCTATTGTATGGAATCACTAACATCAACTAGATTGGTCTCTAACCAAGTTTTCCAAGGCTTCAGGAATTAGTAACTTAACCAAAAACTATTAAGGGCTCCAAAGCATTTGTTCCAACCTACGGCTCTAGGGACTGGTAACTAAACCCAAAAGGCTCTAGAGTGTTTGTCCCAACCTGTAGGCTCTAGGATCTAGTAACTCAACCCAAGTTTTTCTAGTGCTCTAGAGATTTTTCTCCAAACCACATCCATAGGGAACCTAATAATCAATCAAAAAACAAGTGGGAAACCCACAACACCATGGTTATCTAGGAAATGGCAAGGCAAGGCTGAAACCACTGTCAATCCAAGAAAATCTCCATGCCGATGAAAAAACATAACCAAGGAACCACATGCATATACCATGCATCCAAAAACCAACAAGGAGATCACACATACAACCTGTTACCTACAAATTATCCCTATTGTACCTGTTGATCCAACTTTTCCCTTATGCTCCCTTGTTTTTCTTTGATTTCTTTCTCATTTACAAGTGAATGCTAGAGTGCTCCAAGAATGATATAAGTGTGCAAGAGTTTAAGAGAGCCAAATGCTAAACTAACAAAATCCATCAACTATTTCTCTGATGCATTTTTATTATTGATGTCTCATTTTTCTTCATTTTCCTTCAATTTTTCTCTAATTCCCTTGCATGCAAATTTCTGTCACTTCACCTTCCTTTTCTCCTATTTTCCTTTATTTTCATAATTAAATGCCATTTATTGTCTCTTTTCCTTTTCCTTTACCAATTCCTATGAAAATTTCCATAGCCATTATTAATCCACAAGTGATGCCCACTATAATGTTTGCCCAACATTCAGCTTGGAACACGTGTCCCATGACATTGGTCTTATTTCATTTACATGGAAAATCAACTAGGGTATATTACAAACCCCTCCCCTTGGGAGAACACTGTCTTTAGTGTCCAATTACGCTTATAACCAAAAAAACATGCTGCCCATGGAGCTTTATAACACAAATCGATGCAACATTTACATCATACCAAACTACTAAAACAATGAATGCCATACTACTTATTGGAGCTTTATAACACAACTTGATGTAGTATTTACCACATACTTCTTATTAGATATTTATAACACAACTCATTGTAGTATTTACAATACACATTTGCATATATAAACATAAACCAAACACATCTACTTATTGAAAATGCAATAAGTTGAAAATCATAGTTTTACTTTGCCTTGGTCAAACTAGAGAAAATTCGAATTTCTATTTTGAGTAGAAATCTTGGAGGTTGTTAATTGAAGTGACATGGAACTTGTCACTTAGTTAAATCAGTTAATTCAATTTGGGGAAACTTGAGTTCAGTTTAGTTTGTTTGATTGCTAATTGTAGCAATCTATTTTAGTTGATTTGATTTATTGTCAATTAAACTAGTTCTAACTATCAGAAGAAGTAGTGGAGGTCAAGTTGTGGAAGTGGAACTTCAACCACATTCAATAATTAATGAGTTAATTGATCAATCATCCCAAAATAATTGTTGCATGCAGAGAATTCAAGTTATCCAGTTGAGATGGAGATTCCAAGGTTGTGTACTATCAATTTTAGCATATTCCAATGTGTACATGTGGTGCATATAGTCATTGGAAGGACCTAGAGGAATTGTGTAATTCAATAGTGGAAAAATCCTAAATAATAAAGGCCAATTTCCCAGAGGAACAACAAAAGGAAATATGAGCTTGGAGGGCTTGAAAATTGGCTAAGAGTTTTCCAGAGTTAGCTAGTCAGGTAGGGGGATATACTATACACTTGCAGGGTGTGCTCAAGCTTGAGAAAACATATGTATTTGATATCTATTTGCTGATTAATGTAATATAGATAGTAAGTGCTTTTGAGCAGTTGATTTCCCTTAGATAAATATTTGTGCACGTGTGATGTTTCCTTTTTCATAACTCTGATTTATGATCGAGATGGTGCATTAACTTCCGCAGTTTAGTAGAGTAGCTTCAAGTCTTGTGATTTAGTAAATTTCATGGGTAGTTTGGAATCTACACATTAATTTATACATGGTATTGAAGCTAGAACCATTGTAGAGAAGATATTTCAAATTTTTCATTGTAGGAGGCTCGAATTTGAAGATTTATGTTGCAGGTTTTATTCAAGACTGAGAAGATGGATTCCAATGGACTTAGGCTAGAGTATGCCTTGGAAGGCACCTCAAACTTTGTTGCATGGAAGGACCGCATGAAGGCAGTATTGGATGAAAATGGGCTACTAGAATACATCAAGAGAGATGTAGCAAAACCCCACACATTTGATTTCTGAAATCTTACTCAATGGAAGAAATATGTTTCCAAAGTGAGGATAATCATATTGGAGGGAATTCAGGATCATATTGTCTCAAATCTCTATGAAAAAGAAAATTTGTTCACGATGTGGAAAGCACTGACATAATTGTTAAAGAATAATAGTGACCATAGGAAGCTGGAATTCAAGGACAAGCTTCTAAGTATCAAGAGGCAGAAGAATGACACAATTCTACAATATTTTAGAAAGTTTACACAATGTCATGATGAACTTGGTAGGGTCAGTGTTAGAGTATCTGAAGAAGACTTGGTAGCTCTAGCCCTTTTGGGCCTTCCAAGAGCTGGCATAGCTATCAAGATTCATTAAATTGTAGGGAGAAACTACCATGTTGGGAGCGCTTATGGTTGGACCAGGTATAGGAGGAAATAAGGAGGAATATTAGAGACGAAACTTCATCCAAGTGTGAGGATGAGGAGAATTGTGCCTTGGATGGAAAGGAAAAGAAAGGGAAAGGGAATAAATACCAATCCAAAGCGGGATCTAATCAAGGGGGTAAGAAGAAAGAATTTTCTAGAATCAAGTGCTTTCATTGTCATGAATTTAGGAACTACGCCATGAAGTGTCCACATAAGAAGACAAGAAATAAGACCCCACGAGGATCAGTAGGTGAAGTGTTGGCTTCACAATTCGAGCTTGAATTTATGCTCATTGCATGCATGGCCAACATAATGATGGGAAGTGTGGGGTACCTAGAAAATGGTGCCTCATGCCATATGAAAGGGAATACATATTGTTTTAGTAATTTGGAGGAGAAGGATCTCCATATGCACATTGATATGGAAGATGATGGAAGGTACACAGCGACCGGGATTAGTACAATCACCTTTCAGAGGGAATCGAGCTCCCCTCTTAGACTCAAGGATGTGATGTTTGTTCTGGGTCTAAAGAAGAATCTTGTCTTTGTTGCATTTTTGGAAGACCATATGTATGATGTTATCTTCAGCAAAGGAAAGAGATTCCTTAGACACATAGCCATGACACAGGTGAAGAAGATCGGAGTTCACGTGAAGAATCTCTAGAAGCTAAATATGGAGTATTGTGTTGCATTGAGCTCAAAGGCAGAGAAGGTGAAGATCCGCAATGTCGGTGAACTTTGGCATAAAAGACTTGATCATTTGCATCATGGCGCTTTGAATATCATGCACTAGATAACCACATGCCTTCCCAAAGGAGCACTAGGGTAGCATGATACATGTAAAGGGTGTACCTTGGAGAAGTACACAAAAGCCACTTTCCATGATCAAGATAGAATAGAACATGCAGTCCTTGAAAGGATTCACTTTGATGTCTGTGGATCTTTCTTGACAACCTCCATTGCCGGGCACAAATATGTTTTCATCTTTATTGATGCTTCTTGTAGAAGTGTTAAATATTCTTCATTAGGAAGAAGGATGAGACTTTCTCCAAGTTCTTAGAGTTCAAGGAACTGGTGGAGAAAGAAATGGGCAAGAAGGTGAAGTCTCTTAGGAGTGATAATGGAGGTGAGTACGTGTCGAATGAGTTTAAAAATTTCTATGCAAAAGAAGGCATCCAAAAAGAGTTGACAACACCCCTCAACCCACAATAGAATGGGGTGGTTGAGAGGAAGAACCAGATAATTATGGAAGAATAACAAGCGATGTTAAATGACCAAAGAATACCTCTACACTTATGGGCTAAATCATGTAAGAAAATCTTCTATTTGTAAAACAAGATTCCTCATCAGATTCTTGGCATGATCACATTAGAGGAGGATTTATTAGGGAGGAAGTTGGATGTGTTTCACTTCACGATTTTTGGAGCATATGTTTACATCTATGTCTCCAAAGAATCAGGGAAGAAGCTACAGCCGACAGTAGAGATAGGGGTATTTTTGGGTTACATAAAAACTCCCCACTACTACTATGCATACTCTCCATTCCTTAGAATGATAGTTGTGCGAAGGGATGTAAAATTTGATGAAGACAAACCCGTGCAGTGCAGGGTCAAATTCCAACTTTGATAGCTTAAATGACCGATGATGATTGCATTAAATTCATTTTTTTGAGAGGATCAAAATTGACCTAAATATTGCCCTATTCGGTTAACTCGAAGTTGATTTTTGAATTATTTTATTCATTCATGTATAATGGAATGGGTCGTCCCTAAGCACATGTGAAATAGGTTAGGTTGGCCTCAACCCTAAGTGGACCCTGATGAAAGCCTATAAATAGAAGCGAACTCAACCTCATTTCTTCACATTGATTAAGTAATATTATACTCTTCTCTTTTGTCTTGGTTCTTATAATTCTAATGGAAGGAGTTTGTGCAAGGGTCTGAAAGCACTGGCATGAAGCTCGTACAGATCTAGGGTTTTCTGTTTCTCAGATGTTGGCACACAACTGGGTATTTTTGTCCCTGGATGTTGGCACACAGTGGCTTCGAGAGAATCTAGGAAGCCTTAGACGCTGGCACAGAAACCTAAGGGAACATCCAAGGTTTCAGAGACAGATCGGGAGTATTAGTTCCTGGACGCTAGCACAAAATGGTCTTGGGAGCATCTAGGCAGTCTTGAACACACACATAGTAACTAGAAGAGAGCATCTGGGTGTTTGGAGCATATCTGTGTGAGTTTGACCCCAAACGTATGCACAAAGTCTTCTTCAGAGCATCTGAGTAGACATAAATGCCTTGACACAGTGGCTGAGAGAGCATCCAAGGAGTTTTAGATGCACACGGTCAATTTTGTTGAGTGCGTCCAGGGTTTTGACCTATCGTTTAACAGTTACCTTCAGTTGGATTCAGTGAACTGATGGATCAAGTATTTCTCTTCTATAAATCTCTACTACAATTTATGTATTGGGCTCATTGTACTCTCTTCTGAAAACCTTTTATGATGATCTATTAAAGAAGAATATTTGAAAGGGTTTCCCCCTTGTGGGGTTTTTCCCTGGTCTTGGACAAATCTTCTATCTCTTATGGTTATATTTTTGTCTTCTTGGTCATTTCATATATTGTTATATATTTAGTTACAGTTTATGGTTGGTTACATTTCTAGTAATTGGATGCATTGTTAATGAAGAATTAAATTGGGCTAATGTAATTGATACAACATAGAATAATGTGGAAAACTAACATGGTATCGGAGCTAAGGTGAAGGATAGGCCCAAAATAAGACAAGCATTAAAACCTTGATTATCAGAAAGAAGATTGCTTAGCCAAGGTTGAGATGTCTTCCTCTAGCTTCGAGGAGCATGAAAAATTGGGTGATGCATCAAAATTTGTTGCATGGATAGTTAGGATGCCTGGGCCTCCAGAAAACTCTTCCGCTTCCCTCAAAAACATGTACAAGGAAGGTGAGTCCAAAGCAAAGAAAATTATAGCTAATGGCTTACAATATCATTTACTTGCATATGTTGGGAATTTAAGAAAGTCTGAAGACATGTATGAAAAGATAGTCAACATGTATGAAATCAATAATTTGAATGAGATCATCACCTTGAAAGATCAACTCAAGGAAACCAAGAAGAACAAAGGAGAATTTGTTCAATCTTACATTATGAGGCTTTCAAAATCTTAGAGATCGATTAGAGAGAGTTGGCGAAAATGTTTCTGATAGGGAGCTAGTAGTTGTGACTCTTAGAGGTCTCCCTCCTATTTTGGAAAACTTCATTACTACAATCAACAATAGTAATGTTATTCCGTCATTTGATGAAATTGTTTGGAAGCTTACTCAAGAAGAATCGAGGATGATAGCAAGAGGAAGGATTCAAAACTATGAAGAGGGAGAGCCCACTACATATATCACTCATGAAAAAAGGAAGAAGCAAAAATGAGCTCCAACAAGGTAGCCTCCTTCACAAAATAAAAAGGGAATGAATGACAAATCATTATCTCATATTGAATGCTACAATTTCCATAATAAAGGTTATTATGCATGAGTCTGTCATGAGAAGAGAAAAAGGCCACATTACAACACTAGAAGTAACAAAAATAATAAAAGAAGAAAAATAATCAAATAATATATGAAAGAAGAAGAAGAGATTCCTCAAGCGACCGTGAAGAATATCATCTTCCTCAAAAGATGTCAAGGGCTCCCAGGAATGAAAGCAATGTTGTAAATAAATATGAATACATTCTTATATCTGCCCTTACTAGTTCTTCTCCACTGGATTCAAGGGATACTTAGTTGGTTTATAGTGGGGCCACTCATCATTTATCTGGATACAAGGAATTATCCTCTAATTTGGTAGAGAGGGAGACTAAGCTGAAGATCATTCTTGGAGACAACTCCACTCATCCCATGATAGGCTTTGGATCCATCAATTTTTTGTTGAATTCTTGGGAATCAATTCCATTGTATGATGTTATGTATGTGTCAAGATTAATGAATAATTTCGTATCTATATCCTCATTGGAAGATAAATGGAAGAGGGTTTCCTTAATTAAAGGAAAATTTTTTATTTGGCCTTCTGATTCACCTATGAGAGATGGATTCACATTAGGATCAAGATTTGAAGGATGCTATAGAGTCATTGGAAGGCCACTCCTAGCATTGGTTCATAATACCAATCATCTGAGCACGTTGTGGCACCGCATACTGGCTCACACTATGCCACTATTCCGAAATTAAAGAAATTGGTCTTAAGTATTCCCGATGTTCATTCCCATCATGATGGAGTCTATCCAGGTTGTGTGAGTGGAAAGAAAAAAAGGGGACCATTCCCCTCTAGTGAGAATAAGACAAATGACATCCTCCATCTCATTCATTCTGAGATATACGGTCTGATGCCTATGCATTCTATTGGTGGTAATCTCTACTACATCACCTTTATTGATGACTTCTCAAGAAAGACATGGATATAATACCTTAAGAATAAGGATGAAGCGTTTCATGTGTTCAAGGAATTCCAAGCCTTGATTGAAAATCAAATAGGAAATAGAATCAAAGTATTCAGGTCTGACAATGGAGGGTAATACATGTCAAATTAATTCATAGGATTTTACAAGAACGAAGGGATCAAGAAGGAAACCATTGTGCCATATAATCCTGAACATAATGGTTTATCAGAAAGGAAGAACAAGTCTATATTATAAGTTGCCCATGCCATGCTCCATGATCAAAAGGTGCCAAAGTTCCTTTGGGCTGAAGCCACACATTCTATTGTATATGTTCAAATTCGGGTGCCTCATCAAGAATTAGAAAAAAATACCCATGATAAATATTCACAGGTATCAAGCCCGATATTATCCATCTTCATGTATTTGGATGCCCCGTATATTTTCATGCACCGAAGGACAAAAGGAAAAGGTTGGAAGCTACAAGAAGAAAAGTTACGTTTGTGGGTTATTGTGAAAATTCTAAAGCTTATAGAATTTATATTCCTAGTCAAAGGAAGGTCAAAATTAGTAGGGACATAACATTCGATGAAGATGAAGCTCTTGAAAATGCAAGAGATATTCCTCCTCCTCCTCCTCCCAAGGAAGATAATGATGATTGGGATATTCTAGATGGTCCTTCCATTCTTGAGTCTGATATTGTTGATGATCCCATGGAGCCTATGGATCGTTTACATCCTCCTCCAAGTGATCCACTTACTCGGAAGAGACCATTTTGGCTCTGTGATACTCTACAAAATGCTGAAATAAATGTTCCCATTCATAGATCATTTAGAGAAAGGAAGAACCATGTAGGTATTAGGGATATTTTACAGCCATGAGAACTATGATTCAAGCCGAATCATCCTCATTTGAAGAACCTATAAAAGAACAAGTTTGGAAGGATGTTATAGCTGAGGAATATGAATTGATTGTGAAAAATGATGTATGGCATGTTGTGCCAAGCCCGAATTGGAAGTCTATTGTGAATTCAAAGTGGCTATTCAAGATCAAACATGGAATTGATGGAAGCATTGATAAATACAAAGCAAGGTTCATAGATTGAGGATTTTGTCAGAAAGAGGGAGAAGATTATGATGACATATTTTCTCCTATGGCTCAATACACAACCATCTGTTTGATAGTTTTCCTTGCTGCTAGTCAAGGATGGACTCTTCATCAGATGGACGTAAAGAATGCTTTCCTTCATGGAATGTTAAAAGAAGAAGTATATGTTGAACAACCACAGGGATTTGAAGTGGAAGAACAAAGAACATATGTTTGCAAGTTGAAGAAGGCATTTTATGGTTTGAAGAAAGCTCCCCGAGCTTGGAATGCAAGCATTGGCAGTTACTTAATGAAGCTAGGATTCACAACAAGGAATGCCAATGCCAAAATCTACTTCAAGGTAGTCTAAAGTATGCCAAGATTTTGGTTTTATATATTTACGATCTATTCTTGACAGGTAGTGAGCCTCTGATGATCAGAGTGTAAGAGGGAGCTAGCCTCTAAGTTCGAGATGAGGGACCTTGGTCTCATCACTAATTTCTAAGCCTTGAGGTGTGGAAAAGGCTTTGTAAGATTTTCCTTTCACAAGGAAAATACATTGTGAAGCTGCTGGAAATATTTGGAATGACTTAATGCAAATCCATGGCCATACTAATGGAAATGAACTTGAAGAAGTTATGTCTAGAAGCTACGGGACCTGATTTGCAAATCCATCTGAGTATAGGAAAATGATTGGGGCTCTGATGTTCCTTGAGAACACCCATCCAGACATATGCTATGTAGTAAACACATTGATTTAATTCATGGCCGAACCCCTCCATGCACACTGGATCACTGCTAAACATGTATTGAGATATTTTCATGGGTCAATCACACTGTTGGCATTATGGAACAGGTTTGGAGCTATGGCACAGGTGTTGTGCTTGATGGCAACCTTCTTTTGTAACAGATCTCAGTTCAGGCACTCAGAAAGTAGAAAAAGACATATACGCAGGTTCATCTAGACGAAGGCGCGTATACACGCGGGTTATTCATTACAAAAGCGCGTATATGTTGGTGATCATTCTTTTGGTCCATGGCAGTTAGATCTTGGAACTTGAACCTATGTTTTGGACCATGGCGTCTCGTCAATTGTGTTGATCCCTAGTTTTGGGTTCATGGTATTGAAATGTTATGGTTTTGGACCATGGTATTGGGGAAGGCCTAGGACTATAAAAGAGGAAGGAGATCTTGTGACAAATCACCATCTAGATTATTATTGAAGATCTGAAAAAGTGCTAGAGCTGGTATATTGGATGGTGACGCAGATCTGGATCTGAAGGAAGGAGGAACCTTAACGCAAAAGGAAGGATAAGGTCTATTCATGGGTCATAATCTTTAAGCCTAAATGATAGTATCTCTGTATGATTTTGATCTGCTTGATGTGGCGCTTGTCTGATCTATAAGTATGATAATCTGGGTTAATTAGTGATTGAATATCTGGAAGAGTGTGTTATAGATCTATACGCAGGTTCAGTAAAGCGAAGGCGCGTATACACGCAGTTTAGGGGACGTAAAGGTGCGTATACGAAGGTTGTTCCATACGCAGATGCGTATGTACGCAAGTTGCAGACTGTTGAAATTGCGTATATGCACTAAGCTGTGATCTAGTTGTTTCTGCTTATTGCTGCTGTGTTCTGGGTTCTGTTGTGTGGTTTCTGGTACTATGTTTGGGTACAGTTCGCAGAGAAGTATCTACTTGACTTCAGATCTAGTTGGTGAAAAGGAGTTTGGTTGATGAAGAATTTCTTGATGGTCATTTGGTGTTCATGGATCTAGTCTGAAAATTGATGAACTAGGGTCGCCCCCTGGGAGAAGAGAGGTTGTAGCCCTCTGATATTAGGCCAGCACTACGTTTCTGTATCTTGGCTGTACAAGAGGGGGTTGTAGCTCCCTTCCAGGAGAGCTGGAAAACGAGAGAGAGTTGTAGCTCTCTGCAGGTTGCAGCCTGTGTATTGGTAAAGGACTGCACCAGTACATTGTAAACAAAAGTTTCTAATTTAAAGAAAGATGGAGACGAATTGCAGCAGGTGGTTTTCACCCACATTGGGTTTCCACCTTATATCTAGTGTTCTTGTGTGTGATTGTCCTTCTGCTCTATTTTATTGTCTCTGGTTACTGGTTATTTGATGCTGCATTAACAAACATCATCTGAAAGTCTAAGTAAATTAAAAGTTTGCTCTGTGTACGTTGGTTTACCTCTGAATAGTTGCGTATATACGCGGGTTTAATTAATTGAAGTAGCGTATACAATTTGGTTTTTGAAAAGGATTATTTGACTTGATAATACTAATCCACCCCCCTCTCAATATTATTTCCAACAATTGGTATCAGAGTAGGTCCTTCTAAAGAAGCTTGATCGCTTGAAGGAAGATCTTCCATCATGAGCAACTATGAGAGGGTAGCATATATCAGGCCACCGGTTTTTGATGGGACAAACTTTAATTATTGGAAGGTAAGAGTTACTGCCTATCTTCAATCTCTTGGTACAGAAGTGTGGAACATCATAGAGACAGGTTATTCTTTTCCTTCAACTACTCCTATAGATGCAGACGAGAAGAAGAAGTACGAAACAAATGCAAAAGCAGTCAGTACCCTATTAGGATGTATATCCCAATAAGAATTCATGAAGGTAATGCACTATAAATCCACAAAAGAGATATGGGACAAAATTTTCACGAGCTATGAAGGAGATGAACAGGTAAAGCATGCCAAACTTCAAACTCTCAGGATTCAGTATGAGACTCTCAAGATGTATAATGATGAAAGTGTGGCTAACTATTTTCTTCGGGTAGATGAAGTTGTTAATTGTATGAAAAATTTGGGTGAAGAAATAAAAGAGGCTATTGTGGTTGAAAAGTTTCTAAGATCATTGTCCCCCAAGTTTGAATCTAAAGTATCTGCAATAGAAGAAAAAGAAAATCTACGAATTCTTACTATGTCTCAGCTACATGGAATTCTAACTGCTTATGAAATGAGAAAGGGAGGTCCATCAGATAGAAGAGAAGCTGCTTTGAAGGCATCAGGCAAAGGAGATTATTATGAAGCAAGCCACGAGGAAGAAGAATCAAACTTTGTCAGAAATCTTCAAAGGGGTTCTGGAAGGTTCAGAGGTAAGTTGCCTTTTAAATGCTTTGCTTGTGGAAGAGTAGGCCATTATGCTGCAAAATGTCCTTATAAGGATAAAGGAAAGGAACCTGCTAGATGGAACAAGAAACAGAGTGCAAGTAAGAAAAGCTACTACACTCATGAAGATAGTGATGGTCTATCAAACAGTGATGAAGATGAACGAAGTAATGAATATAAATTATTAATGGCATTTGAAGATGATGATTATATGGATGCTATAGATGTGGATTACTTTCATGAAGAAATTACTAAACTTAAGAGATGTATAGAAGAGAAGAATATGATCATTGATACTCTACAATTTCAAATTGATAAAAAGGAAAGACATCTTGAAAAATTAGAAGGTGAAATTGTTGGTCTTAGAAAAGAGATTGAGAAAACAAAAGTTATTAATCTTAAGTTTGTCAAAGGATCTGAAACTCTGGATGAGATTATCAATGTACATCGTTCTCCTCTAAACAAGACAGGATTGGGCTATAATGGAGAAACTTCTCAAGCATCCACTTCAAAAAGTTATCTTGATGCAGCAAAAAGGAGTGAGCAAAAGCACAATGGAGACTATCAGGTTAAGCAGGGACAAATTGCAAACAAAGGCTATCAAGGGCAATCTGTTTTAAGAGTAAACAAAAGCTACAACCAACCATAGGTAAAGTCCTCTCAATTTGGTTCAAGAATGAATAACAATAGAGATTACAATCACTTGGCCGGTAGATTATTCGATAACCGCAGAAGTTTCTTTAATGGACAATGCTTTTCTTGCCATAGCTTTGGTCACAAAGCAGCTCAATGTGTTCCATATAAAACAATCATGACTAGAGAAGCTCAAAAGCAAAGGAGTATGACTGGGATTTCAAAAAGGACCTATAACAATTTTTCAGCTCTTGAAAATGAAGTTGAATGTTCTATTTGCGATAACTTTGGTCATGGAGATTCTGAATGCAGGAGCAAGTTACAGCAGAAAAAGGAACAATGTTCTAATTGCAATAACTTTGGTCATAAAGATTCTGAATGCAGGAGCAGGTTACAAGTTTCAAGCACCAAAACATGGAGAATAAAGGAACCTCAAACAGAAAGATGTGGGATAGCGTTTTATGCAGAGGGACAAGAAAATCTATGGTACATTGACAGTGGATGTTCGAAGCATATGACAGGTGAAAAACAAAAACTTGAGTCTTACTCTGCTCTAGAAAAGGGAAAGAAAGTTTCTTTTGGAAATGATACTCCTGCAACTATAAAAGGAAAAGGCATTGCTCGGTTAAAAGAAAAGGTCAAGGCTGGAAATGTTTTGTATGTTGATGGATTGAAGCATAATCTTCTAAGTGTCAGCCAGATATGTGTGATCAAAGAACCGAGGTGATATTTAGATCAAATGGATGTCTTGTTCGTGATCTTGATACAGGTAAAACATTGATCAAAGGCAAAATAACTCCAAATAATCTGTACATATTTGAAGAAGGACAACAACAATGCTATCTAAGCAACGATGATGAGCACTGGTTATGGCATCGGAGGTTGGGACATCTAAGCTTTTCACAAATAAGGAAAGCATGCAAATATCAGGCAGTTCGCGATCTTCCAGATATCAAAATTCCTGAGAACACCATATGCAAATCATGTCAGTTTGGAAAACAAACCAGAACTAACTTTCCAGAGAAGGAAGGATCGGCTAGCATGCCTCTTGAGCTAGTTCATACAGATACATG
>APFE030952300.1:50854-64744 GCA_000404065.3 Pinus taeda | reverse complement strand
TACTTCATCAGCAACCAACATCACGGTTGTGGGTCATCCACAAACCCACACTTCATCGAAGTCCATTTGCTAGGCCGTACAATGTTAGTATCACAGTTGGTCACAAGCATTACAGGGTATCTCTATCCTTGAATCTTCGTTCTTCATGGTTATGGGTCATCCACAAACCCACAGTTCATCGAAGTCCATTTGCTAGGCCACACACTGTTAGAAGCACAGTTGGTCACAAGCATTACAGGGTATCTCCATCCTCGGATCTTCATTTATCAGGGTTTTGGGTTAACCACGTAAACCCATTATCTTCAGTGGATCTTCATATTCACAAAGGCTTTGCAGGAGGAAACTTCACGCAATGGGGAACTTTACGCAATGGGGACCATTGCTTCTTAAGGAGGGAGGAATGATCCGAATGGAAAATGGCATCAACTCATGGTACTCATCCACCATATTATTCATCGACCCATGGAATTGACCCGTGGTATTGTAATGGAAAAATACTATAAGTAACAAGTCACATTTGGTAAAAGGACAGATGGTCCGCCACAATGTAGCCTTTACAGTTCAGAGGCATGTAGCCATCACATCTCTTCTTAGAGATAAGCTACCATTGCCCTAGCTAGTTTATTTCCATTTATGATTGTAAGCATGTTTCAGTATTTTCCATTAATGAAATGAAGTATTATTTCTGTTGCATCTTTGTGTATATGGTTATCTCTGTAATTTGTTGCATTCCTGTTTAAATCCGGATCAGAATTCCATCTTACCTTCTTCTTTCTCAGTTACTCCAACCATATCTTTGGCATTCTTGTAGTAATTGTTTTATATTATTGAGTTCTACTCTTAACTCAGTCATTTCCTTCTCAAATTATTCATCACTCATTCTCTTTACACCAACTGCATTGGCACTCCTTTTTCTCTAATAATGATTTCTTTATGATCCCTTAACATGACTATTAGTATTCATCATTTCCTTCTTTTGTGGACCCTCCTTGTCCACTTGTGAGCTACAACGAGCCTTTCCCATCTCTATAATAAGTCTGCTACTTGTCACCAATACCAAGTCATCCTCTTGGTATCCTCTCTTCTTCTGGTTCTCTACAGTATAACCTATTCTTCGGCACCTCTTCTCCTCAACTTGCAAAGTTGTTGAATTCTACATCTTCGTATGCTCACCTCTCCCTTCTCTTGAGAAATTATGTTGTCCTCTTCTCTTCCAACAAATTCATCCTGTTGTTGGGGTTCTATCACAATTTATTATTCTAAAAGATCTACTTTCTCCTTCTTTCTTCTATCACAACTTCCTTCCTATAATGTTTTCTATTTAATCCTTTTTTTTGCATTCAACCTACAAACACAATTATCATAACCATAGTTAACATAAAAGCATCAACACTTGTCAAGGTCCCTTCAAGACCTTATCTTTTGATAGTCCTTTATGCAATGTCTCTATATTTTCTTCATGCACTCCTCTATACATATTCTCCTATTTTAAGAGCATTTCCACTTGCTCTAATCTTGTCTCAAAGTAAGAGATTGCCTTTGCAACCTTTGCTTGCAAATTCTTCCAGAATCAACTTCATAGGAAATTTCAAATTCACACTTAAATTCTATCCTTCCAAAGTAAATATCCTCCAATCCACAAAAGAAAATGTATCCTTATTTTGTGCTCTAAAGAACATCAATTGTCTTTCTCTTACTTGCTTACAAATCTTACTCCCGTAGTCATATATCCTCTATCTCAATACAAAATGCAAATTAAAACAATTTACCTCATCATATTCTCCAAACTTGACTATATGCAAAATCTATTTCTCCCAAAGAGATTTCATCCTCTAATCTTCCCACTAAATAGTTTCCTAACTTTGTATCTTTGGCTAAAGTTATCTTCCATCTACAAATATTCTATTTCAAATTCTATGGGTTCTTTTCCTGATTCCCTTTCTTCACCGCTTCACCAATAATTTCAACCTCTTTATTCTAAGTTTCAAAAAGCATTATAACTCAGATACCACTTTTATGTTGGGACAATTTTCACTATGCCATGGTATGGTCGAAAGGCCCTTCTCACAATCCAACTCTAGGAAATAAATCATGACTATATAACATGAGTGAGTAACTCCTTAACAACAAAGGGGAAGGGTTTCAATGTAATACAAAACCAAGGATCTAACCCTTTATACCACATGGCATGCGTAACCCCAAACTTAGGCAGAACCACCATATATACGCTCAAGTCATGACTGTGGAATGGGAAAGGTGCTTATATAAGAGCACGAGGAAGAATCCATTTATATCTTTCCAACTATGCATAGGCCTGAACCTTAGATTATAACTACTTTACTTGTTGAAGCTTCTTCCCAACAATGCCTCATGACCACAGGATATGACCATGATCTCATATCTTGAGACTTTTTGTTTTATGAACCCCTACGATAAAACTTTATGAACCCCAACAATAAAAATTTATGCCTTAGCACTCAAGCTCGAAAAGTTATATGACCACCTACATGACCATTAATTTAGTCCTCGATAATATGTTTTGAGTCACCCCAACAATTATGTATTGATTCCCCCACTTGTTTTTTCCAAGGAAAATTCTCTAAGATGGGAATAATTCTTGTCTAGAACTAATTTCTGATTTCCTATCAAGTGTTGACCTCGGAAATAAAAGTATTTCCCCAGCATGTAACTAACCTCTAGGATGGTAAATCTTGTCATTAAATGTTGAATCTATCTTTTTCATGTCAATTACTAGACTCCTTTTAAAAGAATACTTTAGTACTTGAGGTATAATGGGTAAAGGTTGTGTGACCACTCATGTGACCATCATATCTAATCCTGACATTTATGAAAGGATATCCCCATGGAAACTCCCAAGGAATCTCTTCCAAGGCAAAGAATCTTGTGACATAATGTAATTTTGTATATACAACTTTGTTATATGACATATTCTCGCAACACAAATAAAATGAAGTCTCAATCTTTGCCAAGGAGATGGATTTGTTACTCCCGGGTTTTTTCGTAGATGTTATAATCCATTTTTTCACATTTGGTCAATAGGCCTTCAAATAGGATCATTCAAATCCTTTGAACACTTTGTCATCCTCTCTACACAAAGCCCTAAGTATGCCTCTCTTATATCCTTGAGCTTATGCTTGAAACTACTTTATTTCGGTCATTTTTAGGACCAACACATCCTGGCCCCTCATTGGCCAACATTGACTACCAGGTTTCCCTACTCTGCACTTTTACTAATTACCAGCAGGTTGCTCAGCATTGGGGGTGCACCAATTCTAGAAATTCAAGAAAACAAAAAAGAATCCTGAAGCTTCCAGGATTTGTTATAACTATTTACCTTAGATAAAACTCTTGAATCCTATCCTATCCTACCTTGGAGTTTTTACCCCTTTTCCCTTGAGCTCATCCTCCCATCAGAAGTGGATCTCAAGCCTAGTTTGGTAAAAGGATAAGTATTCATGAACTACTTTCCTCATCTATATATTTACAACCATCCATAGGCAAGGGGTTGGATTTTGGAGATTGATTATACCCTTATGATGCTGATGTAAGAGATGTCATTCCATGCATTAGGGTGATTAGAGGTTCACTTTGTGGCAAGGAAAGGACAAGTTAACTTGGAGGAGTTCTTCTATAAGATCAACACCTATTTTTGGTTGTAACTCAATCCATTTCTATTAATGCAAAGAGTTCTTTGTTTTCCTATATATGATGTTATGATTTCATGTATTTCAATACCATGTTGATCTATTGAATAAAGTGATTAGAGATGCTACATAGATCCCGCAGATCATTGGCTTGTGTTTTCTGATTGTGCATGTTCTAATTATAGTGATCAGAGCTAGGATTGGAGCATACAAGCCAAGGAAGGAGCGAAACATACGACATATTCCAAGTAGGCTTCATCATGTTATCTATTTACTTTAAGGAAAACATTAGTCCCTTTTTCTTTCTATTGTTTTAGGTCAGTCCACCAGGCCTAGGGAAGATACTTGTGTCTGTAGTCATAGATTATGTATAAAAAATTGGTGACCATATTGGGGATGATGTATTCCCTTGGTGGTTTCTTTGTCCATTGTTCTTGTCTTACCTCTTTTTGATACCTTTACTATCTTATTCAGTCAAGAACAGACTTAAGAAGGCCTTTCATTGAGTCTCAATTGCAATCTTTGTGTCGAAACCTTGCATCCATTGACCAGATCACCCTTTGATCTTGAGATAGAGCATTGCATTGCAACTAAGCCTTCTTTGTGCTTGCATTGCCTAACACTAGTGCCACCTTTGAACTTGCATTGGCCCCTGTTCATGCACAAATTTTCCTTTGTCTTGATTTCCTCTCTGATCAGTCTTCGTCCAACTGCTCTTCCTTGAGTCTTTGAGTGTCTCTTGGCCTCTTTGAAGCCTCCATTTGGTTTGCTTTCAATTTTTAGTGTCTTTTGTAAGGATTTGTTTAGTTTTTCCTTTGTTCTTATCATTGGGTCATTTACAAACTAATTTTGTTTGATCATTGAGTGCTTAGAAGAATTGATATTTTATTCATAATTCTAAAATGTTTGTTTGAACTAGTGATTAAACTTTACATCTTAGTTTTCTTCATTTTCGAAAATTAAGTGTTTTGAAAACAAAAATCTTTGCATTGGCATTTAGGGTTTTGTGTGTGCATCAACATTGGAACAATTGCATTTAAAATGGAATTGTACTTTGAACATTGTTTGCTACATATTCTTTGTTGCATACTTTTTGTCTCTTCCCTTCCTTAGATATATTTTCATTGAATGAGAAATATTTCATTTCCTCATGCTAGTTTACATTTTAGGACATTAAGGTGAAATTCGCAGTGAGCCCCAATACTAAAACTTGATTGAAGACAAACTTTAAAATTTATTGAATCAACCTAAGGAACATTTGTAACATTAATGCAAAGTCATGTTGCGATGTCGTTAAATGTAGGTGTTGTCATTGTTTGTCAACTTTGTATTTCGTGGGTGAAATATCGTTCCACTTACATGAGTGTATAGGATCATTCTCCATGTACCTTTGGGTATATTGGACGACACTCCATGTATGTAAAGTATATGTGAATGCTTTCATTGAATAGTTACGCATTAGATAACACTACTATAGATTGCACTTCAACATAGTGTTGAGTATATTTTGGAAGTCCCCTATAGGTTTCTATCCTCTCCATAGGTAACTAAATCAGCTGCCTTGTATACCGTGATACATCGAACACAACATTTGGGGAGATTTCCTGCACATATGTTAAGTTCTTGGTTCACCGAGGTGTATAAAGGAGTTCACAGCTGCTTGGCAATCCTTTATGCCTAGATTACCCTCTTTTTTATTTATTTTTGTGTTAATTTATAAAATTTACTGTCCATCGTGGAAGAACAAAATCCCCCACTCCATTGTTCTTCACGTAGAGTGCAAAATAAGCCTTCTGTTCCATCAGAGGCTACTCTTGACCATCATCAGAAGAATAAGAAGACACAAACTAATAAATCAGGAAAATTAGGAACTACTTATGGTCCTCCTCCTGAATATTATCAACCATAATCATCCTTCCCTTTGAGTACTAAGCCCAAGATTACCTCTACTTTTTCCAGTGAATATGACACAATTGAAACATAAGTACTTGAAACCTTGTTGCCTGAGGTTATTGAGCCTGAAGTTTCTAAGTTAGAAACTTTATTACCTAAAGTTATTGAACTTGAGGTGCCTCGGCCACCTTCACCTATTACTTCAGGACCTTTCCCTTCTCTTCCTTTGTCTTAGATAGAACCTCCATCCATATATCTTGGACATGATGGTGAACCTCTTCCATACAGTCTTGTGAGTATTAAAGAGATCCCACAAGAGGAGCCTTGTCCTTATACTCATGTTCATTGGAGTGGACTCCATATTTATTAGACTCACCCTATTCTTCCTCTTCAAACTCTGATGCAAACTCGTTTATCTGATTCTTTTGACTCACCTGCAAATTTCTCACAACAATCTTCATTGGGATTGTTAACCATGATTGGATCTGATATGAATTCCCAACTTTTGTCCACCACTATGGTTTAAACATCAAATGTTGCTTCCTCATCCATGTTTTCAATATCACTAGAGGCATGTCTATATGGTGGTCCGTCCATCCCTCCTGGCTATCAGTCTTTATTTGGTACCTTCTTTGGTGTAGCTTCCAATCCTTTGACCTCTCCCATGTCATCTATTTCAGGAATTCCATCTTGTACTTCCCTTATGAACACTACTCATCCTACTCCTTCTCCTCTGCCTACACCTACAGTTGAACAACAGGATGGCCCTTATGTTAGTGGGCAAGGATATCTTCAACAACCTAACTATCCTTACATTGGGTACTCTCCATCTAGGGTGTAGTTGCCTCCATCCTACCCTTCTCCTATGGAAGGGGGGAAACCTGTCATTGGTATACCTCAAATTGGTAATAAAACTTATTATAATCCTCCTTATCTTGGGATAGCTGCTAGTGTTTGGAAACCTACTTTTCCCATCCAACCTAGATCGATTGTGAATTCTCAACCTGTGTCGTCTTCATCTCAAATTCCTACCCTTCAATATTTATCTCAACAAGCTCAAATGCATGTAATTCAACCTTTACAGGCTCCTATTTCATCTCAACCTATTCTGCCAGTATTTGGTACCCCTAAGGTTCCACATTCATAGCCTTTACAAGGTACCTTATAGTTTCAATCTCTTGGGCAAGGTATTCCTCAAATTCTAGTAGGACGGATTGCGTATGGTATGACACAACCTCAATCAAACCCACCTTATGCAAGGATGATTCAAAATACCACAGGGAAATAGTATAGACCTTAGCAGGGTATTCCTCAAGTGCCTTTTCAAGGCCAACTCATCCAAACCCAACCATTCCATCCTTTACATGGTTATCCTAGAGCTGGTCAACATGTTACATGTACGTTGGTTACTAGGATCCTCCTTATTCTAGTGCCCAGGTTCCTCTTTATTAGAATCCTCCTTATCCAGAAACAAAAGTACTTATTGCTTAGGCTATTCCTTCCTATCCATGCTATCCTCCACCGAATTTTAACATTTGTGGTGACTCTCGAATTTCCAGACTTGACTTGGCTCACCAATAATCTTATTGTGCATCTGACTTGGTGGCCGATAATTCCTACCAAATTTCCTTATGATATCATAAATTCAATGGGAATCTTGGAGAAGACCCATTAACCCATGTCATGACATATCATCCGTGGTGTTCTTCGATCTCCCTTAACGATGATTTCGTTTGATTACATTTTTGATTGTACTCACAAATTTCCAGTTACCCATCCAGTATGAAACTGTAACAAAACTTTTGACCAAATTTAAACAAACTAAACCTACTCACATCTCAGATCACATTTATGAGTGGCAACGTCATCACTGGCTGGTTAATACCTATGTTCCAAAATAATTGTTAGTGGAATGGTTCATTAAATCTCTATTTCCATCTATCACAGAGGATGTAGCTAAAGGTGATGTCATGACTGAAGAGCAAGCAATTGCTCAAGCCCAATACTTGAACCTCATATATACCCAATCTAGCATGCTCTATGAGAATATACCAGATGCTCTGGGACCTTCAAAGACTATTCTTCAAAGTCCTGGTAAATAATCTCATGTTGTTGATGGCATCATTGGTTCTGCAAGTTCCCAGATGATGAGTAAACCATATGGTGTTTCTCTCATTGAATTTGCCCGAAACGCTTATCCAATCCTCATGCGGCTTCTACTTCTGAGATAAATGTCATTTCATCTGATAAAGGTAAATCTCAACAGCAACCAACAATTAAGAAGAAAGGAAAAAGTAAAAAAGAAGAAAGATTCTTCACCATGGGATAAACAAACAAATCAGTCCTCTGATGAGAAATAAAAGCTTCATTACCCATGCTTGATTTGCAATTAGGAGCACTTTACTTGTGAATATCCTCACCACACGGAAGTGAACCAATTTATGTAATCCTTCACTTCTCCTGCTGCGTTGACTAACCTATTTCCCAATCGAGTGACCCACATGATTTCTCGAGACCCTTCTTCCTCTAACACAGTTTTAATTCTTTCCTCCACGAAGCCTAAATCTAATGTCATGGTGGCTACTCAAAACAAGGACTGGTAATGTGAATCCTCTGAATGGTCAGTATGCTAATCAATCTACCAGTTTGACATCACCTCCATTTGATCCAACTCCACCCACGATTCCTATGGAGTTAACTATTAAGCCTCTAAAGGGTGTTATTCATAAATCTGCTTTCAACCCTCATGTCAGGGCTACTCAAAATTATAACATAGTTGAAGACTTGGATCGGTATCCATCAGCTATGTCAACCCTTGAGGTGTTACAAAATTGTCCTACCCAAAATAAGCCTTTTCTTTCAACTATTAAATGTGTGGATCCTTTGGATTCCAATTTATTTTTTTTCAGTCATGAAAACTATACCCCTCAACCTCTGACTCAATTGGCCTTTATCATCCAGGTCATCGTCCACGGTAAGAGCATTTATTGTTCTATTGTGAACGAGGGAGCATCAACATGTATTGTGTTTATATTTTACTAGAAATATATTAGTTCTCCTCAGCTAAGTTAGTCACCTACCACATTGAAAGCTTTCAATGGGAGAACGTATAAACCTTGTGGTATTCTAAACTCCTTACAAGTAGAATTAGGGGGAAAAAATGTATCGATATAAGTTGAAGTCATTGACGAACCTCTTGATTATAATCTTCTATTAGGTCACACGTGGGTTTATGCCATGGATACTATCATTTCGACCTCTTTCTGTATGATTGCCTTTCCTCATAAGTGTGGGAATGTGGCCATTGACCAACTCACCTTCTTCACCTTTGATTTTCATGTTACTGGAAGTGTCCCTCTTGCAGGGGAAACTCTACACTCTTATCAACATGTTGGGGTTGGACTGTTGAAAGATTCCTCACTCATGGGAACTTGTTTTCTCCCTCCTCCTCCACTTCTTGACAGTTCACCATCGATTGCTTATATCAATATGATATCATGTCCTACTACCTGGACTAATCCATGGATTGTACCAGATGAAGCTAACATCCATATTTTTGGCGACAAATGTTGCTTAACCCCATTGAGCTTGATAACGAAGCCATCTATTTGTCTTGTGCGACTTGTTCCTTCTCTTCGATCAATTGGGTGGGTCGGTCATTGGATTATAGCATGTCTTTTGATTCGTTCTCTCGTACATTCTCTACCGATGAGAGCATCATGGAGATCATGATACTAGACGATGCACTGTGGAATGATCATCACCACCATTCCTCCTTACCAAATTCCATTGAGGATAATCTCAGTGATGTATATTTACATAATATCATCGAGTCTTTCATGAATTCCATTTCTATTCATGAAGTTGATTTCAAAAAGAATCTCTCAAATATAAAATAGACTATACATCTTGATATCTTTGTCAAATCGGGTATTGTTGAAAATCTACACATTGGTGCATCTTTCTCTCCATCCGAGATTACGACCTATAAATCTCTAGGTCCTATTTCAGGAGTTTCGAGATGTATTTTCCTGAACCTATGAAGAAATGCTAGGTATCGACCCAAATATAGTGGTGCATGAGATTAAAACGTATCCTAATGCTAAACCAATCCAAGAGTGCCACCATCCGATCAATCCCAAGAAAGTTGTTGCAATAAAGAGTGAAGTTGAAAAACTTCTTCGTGTTGGTTTCATTTACTCCATTCCTTTGACCGATTGGATGTCAAATATTGTCTCTAGAATGAAGAAACAAGGGACAACCTGTGTATGCATCGATTATTGGGATGTAAATTGTGCTTTTCCAAAGGACAATGAACCGACCCCATTCATCGACTAGATTTTTGATGAATGCGTCAGTTGTGAAATCTACTCGTTCATGGATGGTTTCTCTGGATATAATCAAATCAACATTTTCCCAACAAATCAACCTAAGCCTGCATTTATCTGTCCTTGGGGTACATTTTCCTACTGGAAACTCACATTTGGTTTAAAGAATGATGGGACCGGGTTTCATCAGGCAATGGATTATGCTTTTCATGACATTAAACACAACATGGAAAGTCTTTCATGAATGCCACACAGGGGAATGTGGCGGTCATTTATTTGGTTATGCTACCGCGCAGAATATCCTACATGTTGGTTACTTAAATTTATCTTACCATTTTTTGAGACTCTCTTCTCTTTGTCCAGAAGGGTCATGCATGCCAAATTTATGATCATAAGACCCATGCTTTGTTTGCTCCATTTCATCCCATTATCATCGTCGAACCTTCTGCGAAATGGGGTATCAACTTTATGACATGTAACCCTCACTCAAGTGAGAAGCATGGTTATATCATTGTCGTAGTAAACTATTTTACTAAATGGGCTGAGATGGTGCCTACATTTAACAACACCAATGAAACGATTGTATATTTATTTTTCAATAATGTTATCACATGGTCTAGTCTTCTATAAGCCATAGTTACAGATCACGAAAAGCATTTCTGGAATCATATGATGTCCAAACCAACTGCTAAGCTGGGACTTTCCCATGAAAGTTCCACTCCCTACTATCAATAAAGTTCTCAAAACTATGCTTCAAGGTATGGTAGGGGTCCATAAATCAGACTGACATTTTCTTCTTTATGTTGTCTTGTGGGCATATCGAACCTCAGTAAGGAATGCTACCATATTTACACCCTTTTAGTTGGTTTATGGTCTAGAAGCAATCCTTCCAATCAAATGTGATATTCCGCCACTCAAACTAGTTGTAGAACTTCTTCCTGCCACTTCCATAGAATAGGAACATCTTTTACATCTGACTCGTTTAGATGAGACACGGCATGATTCCTCTTTAGCTAATGAATCTCATAAATGACGTATCAAGGCGTAATACGAAAAAAGTGTCAAGCATTGTGTCTTCTCAAAAGGAGACCTTGTTCTTTTATATGATCAATAATATGATAAGTTAGGACTAGGAAAGTTCCAACCAATATGGTTAGGTCCATATATTGTCAAGCATTTTCTTGCAAAAGGGGCCTATGAGTTAGTTGATTTTGATGGATTTCCACTGGTGCAGCCTAGAAATGGGTTGTACCTAAAAATATACTATGCTTGATCTCATGCATAGTACACTATGTACATACTGTATAGCTGTGTTGAGTGTGTTTGCAGTGTGTCTCTTCATAGTTTCCTACGGTTTTTGTTGATCCCTTTTATGCTTGGTTTGCAGATGTCGACATCCCTTATATCATATTTTGGTTATGCTTTTGGTGCTAGTCATAGTACTTGGAACCTATCCTCCACAACGTGGGCTATCTTTGCTCCCAATGGCGAGTTAGTGAGCCTACAAGGAATTTTAATTGGTCGCTCTAACAACAACATCATTGAATATAGTGCAGTGGTCGAGCTACTCTCTGATTCTATTTCACATGGTATATGTCATTTAGTCATCATACTTGACTCACAGCTCATAGTACTACAACTCGCTAATGTTTATTCAGCTAGGAGTCCTACCATCCTTTGCATGTTCTTAAGGGTTCTCCTTCTAGAAAAGCATTATGATTTCATACAATATGACCACATTTCTAGAAATCTAAACACATTGAAAAATGCTCTTTCTAATCATGTTTTAGATAGACATTTTCAACGAATGTAAATAAGTTTTAATACACATCATATCTATTGAAAGCATAATAGGAACACATAAACATTGGATATATAGCACGGTGGAGAAGGAAGGAGCCGAAACCCTAGCCCACAAGTTCCTCTACGAGAAATGGATGACAAGAGTCTCCATAGATTCATCGTGGAACACAGGAAATGCATTATAGCACTCAAGGTCGAGCTTCTGTCAGTGCTGGAAAGTGCCATTGATCCCGCTCAGTTGGTTTCACAAGCTCTCGAGTGTTTTTATGACAAGGGTATTGGTAAAACGAAGAAGAAGGACTCAGGGCTCGAGGACCAGAGATGGGCCTGTTCTTTGCTGCTGGAATCTCTTCTTCCCCTCCTGGCAAACCCTTTAATGGGAGCTGAGTGGCCCATTGTGTCTTTGAGAAATAAGGAGCAGGTGAGGGTTATCGCTAATGAGTGGAAGTTGAGGATCGATGTTGATGTAGATCCCGTTAATGCCGCTAAGCCCTGGGAGGTACAGGAATTCCTACAGCTAGTAGCTACTTTCGACATTGCGGTTGAGTTCCAAAATATGATCTCTACAAGCTTATTATTACGGTATCATCATGCATACAGATTCCAAAGCTCTGTGGTTCTCTTGGGCCTATAGAGAAAATGCTAGATCGAGCCCTAGACCAGGGAAATCCAGTCAATATTGACCTGGATCTGATCCAAATATTTATAAAATTGCCAGAAGGAAAGAGTATTTGAATGAGAATCATGAGAGGGAGATGGATCCAAGACTTAAGACGCGAAATCCAGACACACTTAGGCATACTAGCCAGTATGCAAAACCTAATTTACTCAGGACACAACCTATAAGATAACTACACACTACAGGATTATGGTATTGACACAGACTCAAATATCATAGTCAATTTGTGGCTGCAAGGAGGATGCTCTAGTACCAGTTCAAAGGGCACAAGCACATTTAAGGATGTAGTCAAAGGAAAGGAAAAATCCCAAACCAAACCAACATTATCCCCTGATCTACCAAGGCCCTACATAGTGGAGCAAAAATCTCAGAATCCTACCTTCATAGTCTCAATACCTAAGATAAATGGGTTTTACTCTAATTTTCTTATCAAAGTAGTCATATGCAGATTTAATGGGTTTTGGCCCAAATCTGACCTTTTGCACCAATGGATTTTTGTTGTTTGGTCACCAACCTGTGACATCCTTTTATGTTCCAAAGGGTTTTTTATTGTCAGATAAACCACAGTTCAAGAAAAGGAATATATACTTAACAAAGGACCATGGTTCTGGGGCAACACAAGACTCTTCATGACCCCTTGGTTCCCATAATTTGATGCCAATACAATGGTGGTATCAAAAATGCCAGTTTGGGTCAAATTACACAACCTCCCTTTACACTTCTGGCATCATCAAGTGTTAGAAGGTATAGGGAACTCCCTAGGGAAGTTCCTAAAGATTGATGGGGACAAATTCACAAGGGGCATATTCACTTTTGCTAGGATATGTGTTGAAGTAGATCTCATTCAAGGACTACCCGCCAGTATTACATTGATCTTCAATGATACACAGTGGACACAACCTATGGATTACGAAAATACAACTTTTCGGTGCCATGGATGTTTGCAGACATGCCACCTTCACAGTGCCTGCCCACAAGCTAAAAAACATCCCAAAAGGAATAACAATCAACCTAAAAGACCACAAGGTTGGCAATGCATAAACACTTTGGGAGAAGAAGCAAGACAAGCAGAAGCAAGAGAAAATAATGTAGAAAAGGATTTACAGAAGGACTAGAACAACACACAAAAGGAGGAGACAAACCATACCACTGCTTACATTTTGAGGCCCAACAAAGCCTTGTCGCATCAAGAACCCCAGATAATAGGAATGGAAGTACACAACAAAAAATGAACTCATGGATCAGAGGGATATGATTCTGACAAAGAATATCCTATACACACATATGAAAATAAAATGTCCATTGTAAATTCCACTCCCAACACTAGAGGTTGGAGAAAAGTGGAAAAGAAGAAAGGTAGAAAAGAATAGGTTGCTGTAATTTCTAGTTTCATTTATGTATTCTGTGTTAACAGAATCAACTCATTATGCATATGCTATATTAGCATCTACAACATGTAATTTTGTCTTATGAATAAAATTACGATTTTTCCGAGGGGGAAAAAGGAACACAGAAACATTGA
>APFE030952300.1:10794-50499 GCA_000404065.3 Pinus taeda | reverse complement strand
ACCCATATAAAAAAACTACATGCAAATATCTAAGTAGACTAATCAAAGTGCTCATGATAACATGCCACTGCACGAGCTATCTTGTGCAGTAACTGACCAATACTACTAGGCACTCCAATAGTATGTTGTTGAAGTTGCATCAGAATCTGGTCGATCACGGTCTCATCTATCCCATGTGTCAACCCCTCCATGTGGCGATCCACCTCTGTTAGGATCTCAACTACATTAAGATCATGTAGTGCATCCTATCCTACTACAGCTACCTGTTCTGGTTCTAATACCACCTATGGTTGTTCTCCGGAACGATGGAGAAACGAAGCACCTATCAGTCGAACAAGCCCAATATCTCCATGAACAAATCAATAATTTAGTCTCAAAAACACAAAACATGTAAAACTTTCAAAAATTCAAATGGTTGAAATATCTTACCTGTAACACCCCATTTCTCACCCTTAGGAAGCACAAGCTCAGGGTCGTCAAGAAAATCCATACCTACGTATGGATAATCATTGATCATAATGAACTATCTACATAGCCATCCAAAGAAGGTTGGTGAGAAATTGATCGTCGATGGACTTGCATGTCAGGACATATGATCTATTCAACTCCTCATATTTGGAACCCTCAGATCAATGGGCTCGAGTTGGTCAATATGTCCTCATTCATGTACAATTCTTCTATAATTATAAGGAAACATAGGAGACTACATTTAATTTAAATAATTAAACTCAATTAAGGAACCAACTCCCTTGGGAAATGAAAACCCTTAGATCTAGTCAAATGTGTTTGACTTGGAGGTAAGATGCTCCTTAAAAAAGTAAGTTTAAAAAATAACACTCCTACATGAGCATAAATGGGACATGCAACATTTGTGCTTTTAAATTTCAATCTAATAAAAATAGAATCTACATTGTAGAATGTAAAACTTCACGATAAAAATATATATAACGATGATGATGTCAATGTATTTTTGATATACAATGGAATTATTTGGGTTTATAGAACCCAAACAAAGAGAAAGAACAAACATATCTATAAAATTAAGATTATGAATACTTATTTAGACAATGGTTTCAATGTGAGTTTAGACTCACAATAAAGCCTCCAAACCTAGTTTGATCGTCTTGATTTAGAATTTCATTAATCAAATTGTGATTGTGAATATCAATATAAGAACATCTAATATCAATGTATAATGTCATCATAAAAGGAAATGGTATCTCTCTTCGATCTTCTCTAAGTTGCATAGACTATAGAGTTTTTTTTAAAGTGTTTTTAGGAGGGTCTATTAGTGGATTTCACTATACAACACAAGTGAGTTAGACCTTAGCTTAACCATCATGATTTTTTTCTCGAGGCTTGCAACCTTATAAGGATATGAGGATGATCACATTTGGGATTCACAATGTTTTAAAATTAAAACACACCACCTTTTATCTTTAAATATTTGCATTAGTTCATAGGAATTTAGACACTTTATTTTTTCTATTTTAAGTTTTTGTTATCAAACAGGGTTATACTATCTAGGATATTCAAAATTTCCAACCTCTTTTCAGTTAAACATGTGTTAGGCACAATTGTAGGAAAATGATACTAAACATGTCTCAATAGAGCTCTTTTAGTGTGTATGTGTATAGAATAATTATTTTAGGGCATCACAATTAATGGTGAAATTATCAATGCCAACGAGGAGATTAGGGTAAGGAGTTGTTTTTAATTTTGAAATTGTAAGTAATAATTTTTTTAATTTGCTCAATTATGTTCCATGTTTCACAGGGTATGTGCCCACTCCAAAAATAACAACCAGTTGATGGTGCTAGAAATCCATTAACCAAGGGGGTTGCCCTGATGTGAAATCCCAATTAGACCTCACACCATTTGAAGTAGGAGCCCCATCCGGAGTATTGGCTTGGCCACCATAATTATAAGATTCTCCTCAGTGACAATGAATAACCTAATAGAGTATGCACATAACCTTTGAATTTAACAAATAAGTTGACACTGTGAAACACCAATTGCAATGTGTAAAAGGAGACTTTCATGAGAGGGAAGTAAAGAGTGATTCTCTAGAAGGAAAGTAATAGTACTATCCTAAGAGTGGCAAATAAGAGCAAGGAAATATTCTTTATTTATCTATATAAATAGTTCAAATAGACACAATGATCATTAAAGAAAATGAAACACACTTTCAACAAGATAGGTACCAAAGCCAATGAAGTAATTCAATTTCTTTAGTACTTATGAACATAACACATACCATAAACATATGAAGAATAGTCTTACAATATTCATGATACATGCATGAAAATGTGTTGGCTCAATGAGATTCTGATTATTAGGTGAAAGATCCAAGTACACAGTTACATGGTGACACACCAACTCCAATAGTTGAACATTAAGTGACTTATTCCTTCTCCAAAGAATGATCTTCTTTCCTATGCTAAGCTAGAGAATCCAAGGCTAGCTCTCCAAAACTTAAGCCTCCATAAGACCTATGCTTGAGTTATGAGGGTGTATTTATAATAAGAGAAATGACCATTCATATCCCCATGACTCTTGAGCTTCCCTCATGTCTATTGGACTTCCAAGTGACTCTTAAACTTCTACAAGACTCTTGGAATTTTCCTAGTGACTCTTTAGCTACACGTGACCTTTCATATTCCACATGTTACTCTTGGACTTCCACAGATTTACATTTTTTCATTTTTGGAAATACATAATTTCACTCCACATCATGTGGAAAGACCCATCGAAAAATATGACGTTAAGATTACACTTATACAAGCCATAACTTGTACAATGATGGCATGGGACTTCATGATGATATGGCAATGCCAAGATGCTCTCTTTGTTGTTTTGGCTTTGACTTCCTTATGACTGATCTTGCATGTGCTTCATCTTCATCCTCTTAGAGGTTAATTGAAATGGAGTCTTTATATGATCTTCATCATTAATATTCTATCATGATATTGTGTCCCTTCATCTTCTTGCTTGATGATCTCTTCATGGTTCCAACTTCACAAGAATCTTTATGCATGATCTCCTAAGCATCCTACTTAAGCATCATCCTATCATATCAAGATACAATGCCTGCATATGGAATTCACCCATGACAAGACAACATCAACCTGAAAATATCATAGTCTGACTGTTAGGTCCCTATAATACTATTGTATCCCCTTATTGTTATTAGCGTGCCCATGTAGCCCCCATATTTTTATTTTTGTGCCCCATAGAAACCCATAATTTTTATTGTTGTGCCTTTACATTATTATTGTTATATAGGCTTTGATTATATTATGACCCCTTAGACTCCTATATATACAAAGGAGGCCTTGTAATTTGTATAATCCAAGAATTATTCATTTATGTCATGTAAATGAGGCTTCTCCCTCGAAGAGGATAATTTTTAAGTCGTTGATCTATCTATTTGTGAACTAGTTGCATAACATTTGGTATCATAGCTTTGGATTCTAGGGTTTCGCTGCTTCAAATATGCCATTGTGGAATTTTCGCTATAAAATTTTTTCTATGAAGCTTGAGAATATGAAATTGCAAAAACCTAGAGCTGAAATCATTTTGAACTTCATTCCAAAATTTTAGATCTTCATTCACTATATTTTATGAGATATGGTCTGAAGAAGTTAGGGTTTTTTCATGATCCAGAATTCAGTCTCAAAAATTGACCTAGGGAAAATCACCATAAATTTTATTTCAAGCATCGGAATTGAATCCTTTAAAAATTTGCTGAAATATAACAGATTTTGGTTTCATCTGTATCAATTTTAGGGCCAAATGTTTAAACAATGACACATGGAATCCCGTACAACTTTGCTCTACTGAACTAGTCCATAATCAGGCCATTGTGGGAGATCTGTCATAACTATATATTAAAGAATTCAATATTGGTATGACTTGTGGAATTGGAATGAATATTCATAGGGATACTGCAGGACTAAATTTTAGAACTTGGAGATCCAAAATTACAGAGTTATAACCGTTTCAAGATTGATCTCCTAAAAGCAAGAAAAGGTGTGTATTTTTTTTTTTAAATTGCAATTTTTTTTTGAAAAATCAATTTGAAGTGATTCCAAGGGCTTACTGAAGCATAGATATAAGTATTTGGCTCTAAAATGCCTCCCAGGAAAAATAATTCTACACCCATTAAGACCTTAGAAATCTCTACTATGACGCATGAAGAGGAAGATATGCAACATGATATATCAAAATTATGGGACCAAGAGCAAAATATTTCACTCTCACATAGAGAAATCAAAGATGAACTAAAAGGGGACATGGACAGTTTAAAAGAGGAAATAAAAGGTGACATGGATGGTTTAAAATGTGACACGAATGGTTTAAAAGGCGACATGAATATTTTAAAAGTAGACATGGAAGGTTTGAAGGAAGGTTTGACAAAGTTGTTGCAAGAAAGGCTTCTTGGTAGTGACAAGGTAATCCATGAAAATCATGATGAGGACAAAAGTAATATGAATTATGATTTTAGAGACTCCAATGTGGGGTTTAAGAACAACCACATTCCAAAGATAGATATGAGGAATTTTGATGGAAATGATCTGGTAACATAGATACTATAGAGGGAGCAATGTTTTGATCTATAGGATATGCAAACCTCACAAAAGGTACATATTGCACCTTTATATTTAGAACCCAATCATTTTGTATGGTATAGATGGATTTGTTCTCGTAAACCACTTGTCCCCTTGTCAAATTTTATGGAGGAAATTATAACACATTATGAAGATATAAAGAGAAACACCTTCTTTAGCTAATTGAGAGATCTCAAACAAAAGGGTTCAATGGTAGAGCTCATTAAAGACTTCCAAAAATTGAATATTAGGGTAAATGATATTCCAAAGGAGCATAGGATTGATGCCTTCATAAGGAATTTAAATGATAAAATCCAACATGAGGTTCACCTTTGGGAACCTGATTCATTGGAGAAGGCATTCAGGGTAGCAAGAAAAGTTGAAAGCAAACTTATGGCAACATGGAAGTATACCACTCACAACTATAAATATGGAAGCATTGTTGCTCCTAGTATTCCACAACCTACAAGGTTTACACCACAACAATTGGAGGAAAAAGAGAAAATGAGTTTTTTTTACAGTTGTTACAGCAAATACACTAAAGTTCATAAGTGTGTTGAGAAGAAATTATTCTACATAGATTTTGAATAGGAAGAAGAAAAGGAATAAGAAACATCAAAAGAGGTGGATATACACCAGGAAAAACACCAAAGAAAGAAGAAATGAATCCGACCATATATTGTAATGCATTGGTAGGAATTACCACTTCTTAAACACTAAATATAGAAGGATATATCAAGAATAAAAAAGTAATGGTGTTTGGTTCGGGTAGTACCCATAATTTTATTCATTGTAAGATAGCAAAGAAATTGAATTGCTTCCTATATCTAGCACCAAAGTGTCAAGTGATGGTTTCAAATGGAGGAACTATAAATTTCTCTGGAACGATCCATAATATCAAGCTAACCATGGGGGAATATGTATTGAATTGTCAAATTCTTTCCATTCCAATGGGTGGTGCTAATGTTGTACTAGGAGTCCAATGGTTACAATCTTTGGGGACGATAACTTTCAATTTTAAAGAACTTTTCTTGATTTTTTTTGGGGAAGGAAAGGAATTTGAATTAAGGGGCATCATGGGGAAACAAGGAAAGATAATAAGCTCTAATGGCATGAAAAATCTTCTAAAGAAATAACAATGGGGCGTAATTGCACAATTAGGCTCACTAGAGGTTCAAACATCGAAATCATATATTTCTCTAGATCTCCAAAAATTCTTGGAAAATCATTCCAAGGTGTTTAATACTCCCAAATGCCTCCCACCTATTCATGATCATGATCATGCTATTCAATTTATTCTAGGAAGTGTTCCTCCAAACATCAAGCCTTACATATATCCTTATAGCCAAAAGAGTGAAATTGAATGTATAGTTGCATAAATGCTATAGGCTGGTATAATTCAACCTAGTCAAAGTTCTTTCTATACTCCAGTAGTATTAGTACACAAGAAGGATGGATCATGGCATATGTGTTTAGATGATAAGGATCTCAACACGCTCACTATTAAAGATAAATTTCTCATTTATGTAATTGATGAATGGTTAGATGAATTACATGGAGAAGTTTAGTTCACCAATTTGGATCTTCATTTAGGATATCATCAAATTAGAATGAAGAATGAAGGCATTCCAAAAACAACATTCATAACTCATGAGGGTCATTATGAATTTTTGGTCATGCCTTTTGGCCTTACTAATGCACCTTCCACATTTCAAGGTTTGATCAATTTCATTTTCAAACCCTTCCTTAAACAATTTGTGTTAGTATTTTTTGATGATATACTAATCTACAAGTCTCGGAAGGATCATTTTCAACGTGTTGATAAGGTGCTCAAACTATTGGAGGTGAAACAATTATATGCAAAAACGTCCAAATGTTTCTTTGGAGTACAGAAGGTGGAATATTTGGGTCATATTGTATCTCATGAGGGTGTTAAGGTAGACCCTAACAAAAATAAATCCATTAAGGAATGGAAAATCCCCACAACCATAAAGAATCTTAGAGGATTTCTCGAGTTGACACGGTATTATCACAATTTTGTTAAGAAGTATGGGAATAACGACACCTATAACATCATTATTGAATACAAATGCATTTTCTTGGACTCCACAAGAAATGAAGGCCTTTGAACATCTTAAAGAGGTAATGTGCTAAGCACCAGTATTAGCTATGCCAAAATTCACAGAAAATATTATTGTGGAATGTGATGCTTCAGGAGATGAAATTGGTGTTGTTTTAATACAAGAAGGAAGACCTGTTGCTTTTGAAAGTCGTCCAATCAAAAGAAAGTATTTACACAAATCTATTTATGAGAAGGAAATGTTGGCAATACTACATGCACTAAAGTAATGATGACCTTACCTAATCAGAAGACACTTCAAGGTAAAATAGATCATGATAGTCTTAAATAATCTTTGGAACAAAGGTTACATTCAGAAGAGCAGAAAAAATGGGTGACAAAGATGTTGGGTTATGACTTTGAAATCGTCTACAAAAAAGGGAAGAAAAATGTGGTTGCAGATGTACTCTCAAGAAAGGATGAGGATGTGGAAGCATGTGCCATTTCTATTATCCAACCTGAGTGGATAACCAAAGTAAGGGATGAATGGAATAATGATTAAAAGGTGTGGTCACTCATTCAAAAGTTGCAACAAGATCCCGATACATCTGATACATTTAACTGGAAAAATCATTCATTATGGTACAAAGATCGCTTATATCTTTGTAATAATTCGCATATCAAACAAAATATTGTTTTGGAATTGCACACCTCTCCCTTGGGAGGGCACTCAGGATTTTTAAAAACTTGCCATAAGGTTAAAAATAATTTTTTTGGGGATGGCCTTCTAATATTCAAAAGTTTGTGGTAGAATGTTTGGTTTGCCAACAAAATAAAGTTGAGACGAAGGTCTATTACATCCTTACAACGTTTAGCAATTCCTAGTCAGCATTGGGAGGAGGTATCAATGGGTTTTATCACAGGTTTACCTAAGTTTGAAGGAAAGAGTGTCATCATGGTTCTAGTTGATAGACTTACCAAGTATGCACACTTTGTGCATTATCTCATCCTTTTAAAGTCAGTACAGTGGCTATTACATTTATGGAAAGAATTCAAAATCTTCATGGAAATCCAAAAATATAGTAAGTAACAAAGATCCCATTTTCATTATAAATTTTTGGACGGAACGATTTTCTTATCTTGGTACTCAAGTAGCTCATAGCTCATCTTATCATCCTCAATCTAATGGGAAAACTGAGATAGTGAACAAATGTTTGGAAGGATATCTTCATTTCTTTGTATCTAATAAACAAACATAATGGGTCAAGTGGCTACCTCTAGTTGAATGGTGGTATAATACTTCCTTCCATACTATGACAAAAATGACCCCATTAATGGAACTTTATGGATATCATCCACCATCCATCACATCATATTTAAGGGAAAATTCTAAGGTTCAAGTAGTGGAAGATCACATCGAGAATTAACAACAAGTTCTCCAACTCTTAAAAGATAACCTCACTTTGGCACAAAATTGAATGAAACAACAGGAAGATTAACACCACAGTGAAAGAAGTTTTGATGTAGGTGACTGGGTATTTTTACGGCTACAACCATACAAACAAATGTCTCTCAAGCAAGGTAATAAAGATAATAAATTATCACCCAAATACTACAATCCTTACAAGGTGTTGCAAAATATTGGTACTATGGCATACAGATTGGAGTTGCCTGCATCTTCCTAAGTACACCTAGTTTTCCATGTTTCATGCTTAAAGAAGGTTATTGATGAAGAACTTCCAGTTCAAACATTGTTTCCAGAACTTTACAAAGAAGGAAAAATCATATTTGAGCCTGAAGCAATCACGGAAATAAGAACCCAATAGCTATAGAATCGATCAATTTCAGAGTATCTCATTAAGTGGAAGAACATACTTGTTGAAGATTGCACATGGGAGGATGATAATTTTAAATAAAAGTATCCAAAATTACTCAAGCTTTGAGGACAACCATTTTTTGAAGGAAAGGGACATGTTAGGTCCCTATAATACTAGTGTATTCCCCTTAATGTTATTGTTGTGCCCATGTAGCCCCCATATTGTTATTGCTGTGCCCCATAGAAACCCACCATTGTTATTGTTGTTCCCTTACATTATTATTGTTAAGTAGGCTCTAATTATATTGTGACCCCATAGACTCCTATATATACAAATGAGGTCTTGTCATTTGTATCATCCAAGAATTTTTCATTTATGTAACGTAAGGGAGGCTTCCCCCTTGAAGAGGATAATTTTTAAGTCATTGATCTATCTATTTGTGAGTTGGTTGCCCGAAAATATCCTAGTCTAACTATCCTTATGCACTTAAATTATTGGACCCGAGACTAAGTGAAGCACAGAGGAGAAGGCTCAAGGATTTCACAATGCATAGTTCCAGGAGGCAAAAGTGATGGTCTGGAGACTGTGATTGCATAGTGCGCAATATCTGAGGGCTAGAGAAGGAAAATTACGTAGTTGAGGGAGTTAAAGAGACAATAGCGAGGGATTTCTCACTGAAACTAGATAGTGCATTGTTATGTAGACAAGGAGGCATAGGATTTCATAGTTGGGTGAGAAACTGAGATAGTGATGAAGGCTTTCTCGCCGTGATTGCAAAATGTGTAGTTTAGTAAGGACATAGACTAAAAATTGCCTAGTTGAGAAAGGTAAGAAGGAAGATAAGTAGGGCTTACTCATTATGATTGCACAGTGTGCAGTAAGAAGAGGCCAATGACTACTCAGTTGAGAAACTCAATGAAACAAAGAGGCCACACTATTAACTGAACCTACACAGTGTGCAAGAAATGCTTACTGAGGAGGAAAATTGCGTAGTTTTTGAGGGAAGAAGGATTGTTCTCAAGAATTGTGACTACACAATGTGCAGTCCTTAGAGGCATGACTGTGAATTGCACAGTTCCAAGAGGTAGGACAGGTTGACTTAGGCCCGAGACTACGCAATTTGTACTTCAGGGAGACAGACTGGAGGGAGGTTAATCGAGGAAGGATAATCTTCTGAAATCACTAAGTATGGGACCATAGAGCTAAGATATAGAACCATAACATGAATTAAACATGACTACACACCTATAGATGATCAATAACTCGACAATGAAGCATTAACCACCCAAAATCAACATGTTCTCATGGAAACAACAGTAGGAAAACAAATTACCTCCAAGTGTGATACTTAAGATACACTTTGTGACACAAGTGACGAAAATAACAAAACAATGCTCAAGACTTAAAGAATGAGTCTAATGCATATCCCTATGATAAATATAACATGGTAGTACAAGAGAATACATCAAATTTTCCCTTCAAGAATGTACAAATTACTCGCTTTCACTAGGTGCGACACTTCCCTTACCAAAAGGGGATAGTAAGAAAAAGTGAAAACGACACTTGCAAGAGCTAAAGAAAGTGAAAGTGACACATGCTATAGAGAAGAGAACACAAAATCACCACTTTAAAAGTGAAATAAAGAAAAATGGCATTCGCAAAAGTGGAGCCAACATTAATTAAAACCAAAGCGCACAAAAGTGACAATTGCAAAAAATCACTAGAATAGTGGTACAATTGCAACCAATATGAGAGGGCTTGTCAAGTGATATTGTGCACTAACTGTCAACATAGGTCAAGCAATGTATAACTTTCTGGGGTGTACATTGATCGCTTGAAGGAAGAGTGTTTGTAAATGCATTGAAAGTTAAGAATGTGTAAGCAAGTGACTTTCACTGTTAGAAACATCAACTGACCATAAAGTGACTACAAGAAATCATGGAATGACATATCATAGGATCACAAGTAGGCTCCAAAATTCAAGTGTAGGCAAAGTTTTGGTGGTTTTTTGTCACAACGATAAAAATAAACCATAGAGTATCACTAGTGTTATGAGCCTAGAGAAAAGTAATTTATTTTTATTCCAATGTCAAACCTCCATATTTTTATAGTTCTTTTCCAAGCAAGAAAATATTTTGGGGCTAAATCCCGCCCTTTGACTTATTTTCCCTATCTTTTTCCCGAAAAAAAAAAAATACTTAATTTTCAATTTTTTTCTAAAATGATTTTCTCAAATTGTATAGGATAAAAGTATTTTCTTTTAAAAATAACCAAAATTTTATAAAACTATATAAAATCATTAGTAATTTGAATATTTTGCAAAAATATCATAAACATGTTATGACTAGAATCAATAAAATTCGACAAAGCTTTTACACTTGATAGGGATGAATCCTTCACATAGCCATAACATACCTCTAGTCATGCAAATATTATATTTCAATAATAAAGTTCTAATTAAAGTTATCATTGAGATTCAAACCTAAATATTTGTAAGAGCGAACCATCTTATTGATGGTTGAAGGAAAATTCCGAGCTGGTTGACCTTTTTCATTTCAAGGTATACAAAATGTTTGGCTAAGGTAACAATCTTGTTAGCATATACAAGTAAAATAATAGTGTAGTAGTGAAGGTTAATTGCTAATGTCTTTTAAGTTGTTTTCTAAATGATCAATATAATTTTCAAAAAGAATAAGTGATAAAAATACAATCTCTCTTAACTCTACTCACAGAATTAGTTTCCTTAAACCAGCTTTAAAAAGTTTTAATCTTGGCGACTTATCTATAAAATCTAAAAACAACAAACTTAAGCTCAAATAAAACACCTAAATACTCAATACAATTTAAAAGATTACTCAATACAATTTAAAAGATTTCACTTCAACATAGTATAAAAGGATTTTCTAAAAGCAATAAATAATATCTATATCTATTAATATATAACTTTTTTAGCAATCCTAAAATAAGAACGTGCTAAATTTCCAAGCATTTACAAAGATCCTATCTTGGGTTTAAATTTTGAGTTTGTTTTCATCCCACTATTTTTTTAAGTAGTTTAAAAAACTGAGTAGCTGAGGGAAATTACAAAATATATTTATATATTTAAAAGGATTTGTCTTTTCCTAATTAGTATAAATAGGTACGAAAGAACATTTCATTCATTACTTACCAAAATATAGGAAAATATTGTCTTATTGGAGTGTTAAATAGGTTAAATAAGATTTGGATATGAGTAATATGGATAGAGTTGTTTATCTTTAAAATTTCAGCTTAATAGCCTTCTATACCTCTAGCCTTTCTTTTTGTAAAATTTCTTATAAAATCTTTAATATCATTTAAAAGTACTTATTTATTTGAGTTGGTTGAGGGATGGGGAATTTTCTTTCACAATGTTTTTGGTGTTTATATGGGAAAGATACAATTGTTTGAAACAACAATTTTATTTGTCTATGTCAATCTAAGGTTTAATTAATTATAGATCTTTTAAGTAAAATGTATTTTTATGATTATCTCTATGCTTACAAAAATCTAAAAGAGTATCATGTCTGATGAGGGTTTTATGCTCATGCATCCAATATTATATTAATTATTAGCCTTTGCCTCGCTAGGGACTATAGCATTTGTCTCGCGGTCAAAGTGTATTGAATATGTATTATTTCACTGAGTTTTTGCAATTTTAACCATTTTTTCAGAAAATGTTGAATATTTCTATTTTATTGTAAATTCAAAAAGAATTTTCTAATTTATGGAAATCTTATTTCTAATTTTTCATTGGTTGAGAGAGCCTTGATGTGACATAATTCCCCGGTTGGAGTTCGATTTATTTTTGGTATTTCTTAGTGCCTGAAAAATAATTTTAAAATCCAAAAAATGATAACTTTGTGAGTGGTCATTCCGTTGGTGAGTGCTCTGACACTAATATTGACAAAATGCTCTGTGAAGGCCCTTTATGTGAGTGGGGAGGGGGTAGCGATAATTTATTCGATTAGTGCTCTAACATTGACAACAAGGGTTGCATAAAGCTGTGAATTTGTGGGGAGGACAGGGTATGTGCAGGAGAACAGGGGTGCAGAAGGGACTTTATTCTTTTCCATTTAAAACTTTTACGGATTTGGCTGTATCAGAGAGAAGTTGCATAGAGCTATGATTCTATGCAGAATGAAGAAGGATATGCGGAGGATAGGTTATGTGCGGGAGAACAGAGGTGTAGAGGGGAATTTATTCTTTTCCATTTAAAACTTTTACAAAATTAGTTGTTTGGGAGAGTAGTTGCATAGAGCTATGAATTTGCGGAGAATGAAGGATGTGCAAAGGACAGGTTATGTGTAGAGAAGGGGACTTTATTTAATAGGAAAAATGTGAGTGGTCATTCCATCGGTGAGTGCTCTGACACTGGCATTGACATAATTATCGAAGAAAGTCCTTTACGAGGTAGCGAGGTATTTCTTTCATTAGTGCTCTGACACATATATCTAGTGTGTTTATTTTTTATTATTTCATTTTAAGCTCTTTTCCATTTAAAACTTTTAAAGATTTAGTTGTATAGGAGAGCATTTACAGAGAGATATGAACATGCATGGAATGAAGGATGTTTTGAGGATGGGGCATGTGTGGGAGAATGAGGGTGCACATAGGACTTTATTCTACAGAGAGAAAATTAATTTTAAAATATTTTCCATTTAAAACTTTTATAGATTTAGTTGTGCAGAAGAAAAATTGCATATAGCTATGAATATGTGTGGAATGAAGGACGTGCATAGGATGGGGTATGTGCAGGAGAACAAGGATGCAAAAGGAATTTTATTTCATAGATGTGAAATTAATTTAATAACTAGGAACAAAAAATTTAATTCGTAATGTAATTGGCATAACTGGAAAGAGATGTTTGTAAACTATAAATATTGAATCTTTTTTGGATTAAATACTTATTATTATTATGCAATATTAGATTAAGTGTCTTTTTAATGTGTGTGAACAAGTATTGTTGTCTAGGAGAATGGATGCACAAAACAAAGATGGGAAACATTGATACATTGTGTGGTTCTTTCATTTCGTCTATGCATTGGTACATTGAATGAAGATGTACGCATGTGTGTAGTTGGTGAATTGAATGTTGAAAGGATTGATATTTTCTTGCAACGGTGTTTTCTATTAATCAGAGGAAAGACATCTAGATGATAACAAGTATGGATTTCATCTTTATCTTGGTACAAATAAATCATTTGCTCATATCTGTAAGAACTTTGGCTGATCAATTACATTTGTCAAATAGAAGAATGTGTAACATTTTCTCTTTGTAGAATATTTCTGAATATTATGTGTATTTATGATAAACATCTTTCTAAGGTGTGTGAATAGTTAGTGTTGTGCAGGAGAATGAGTGCAGAGCAAGGAACAAAAACTCTAATTCGTTGTGTAATAGAAACTTTCATCCACAATGTTATGGTCTTGCACATAAATTTCCCATCGACAAATTTCTTTCACATCCATTCTTGCTTCTTACAATTGTGAACTAAATGCTAGTTATTTAAAATTCAATTAAGTGTATTTTTAGTGCATGTGTGGAACATTATGTTATTGAACGTATAATAATGTAATTTGTAAGTTCTAGCATCATTGGGAAGAGAAATTGCATAATGCATACTGAGGAGGACTGATATTTACCAGTATCAATGTTTTCTATTAATCAAAGAATAGACGTTGGGATGATAAAAAGATATGGATACCAACTTTATCTCTGATACAAATATTTAATGACGTGTCAGACACAAAAATTTAATAGGTGGTGACTTCTAGGGAAACAAGTCAACAAGCATTTGAAACCATTAGTGGAGAAAGGAAAGAAGCTATTTGTTCACATCAATATGATCTCTTAATAATCTATTATGTATTTCAAATAGTGAAGCGTGTGATGTTTTATCTTTGCAAATTGCATTTAAAAGTTGGGAATATTGTCTAATCTTTTTTTCGCTTACATAAATTGTTATCTCTAAAGTTGAGGCCGCATAAAATCACATTCTGAGCTTCAATAGTGTTTGAATGGTGTCTCTAATTATCTTATGAAAAAGTGCGAAATTCTTGGCATAAAGTGATCGAGAGATAGTTTTAGAGCAATGTAGTGTGATGTTCCTTGTTACTGATAGCTAATACATGTTGGAGATGAATGTATTGAACGTAAATCCATCAATGTAAACTACTAATTTGTGGTTGGTATTAGTAGTGCATAGAAACAAAAGCTCTACCATATTCCCAGCTTTTAAATGGATTCACCTTGGAAGGTTTTATTTTCACATTTGTTATTGACAGTCTCTTAGTTGATTGTCATGATCACATGTAGTTCGTATTTATTTTATATGGTAAATTTATGATTCTTATGACACGTATAATAGTGATATTAAAGTAGTAGAAAAGTGTGGAGTAAATGGATGCACTAGTGGTTAGATTTGGTATGTTTAATTGCTAATTACTTAGTGTGTCATGTGTAACAATTTTGACACAGATAATAGTAATAGTTGTGGGAGAATAGGTGTGCAAAGCAAGGAACATAAAAATTTTTGGTGTAATGTTTCATATGTGTGTATGCATTCAATATTGTTGAATTTCATAAAAAGAGGATGTTATTACAAGTTAAGATTCAAAGGTTGGAAACATTAGGTTTTTTAACAAATATATAAACATAATACGAATAGGATATTTTGCATGCGAAGTTCAGACATTTGTCTACTATTCGGGTTTAGTTTGAAGAAGTTCATTGTGCAGGGCTTATAATAAAAGCTTCCAATCTATGTAAAGGTACAAAGTGTCCCAAAAGAGATTTTTTGTTCCTTTCCTTGTGTAGCTTGCTTGAAGTCGTTGGTTTTTTTTTTTCGTAAGAATTCTAATGTTAAACAAAATTTTTCCTCACTATAGTAGCCATTTCAAATGCTTGTTGACTGATTTCCCTAAAAATCATCACCTACTACTATTTTGCATTTGAAACATGTTACGAAATATTTATATCGAAGACAAAGTTGTCATTCAGGTTTTTTATCATCCTGATGTCTATCCTTTGATTAATAGAAAACACTGCTAAGGGTATATATGAGTCCTTTCAACATTCAATTCACCGAGAATGTGTGTGCATTCGTTTTCATTCAATGTACTGACGCACACAAGAAATAAGAGAACCACACAATGTATCAACATTTCTCATCCTTGTTTCACACATATGTTCTCTTGCACAACACTACTTGTTCACATGCATTAGAAAGACACTTAATCTAATATTGCATAATAATAATAAATATTTAATCCACAAAATATCCATTATTTCTAGTTTACAAACCTCTCTTTCTAGTTATGCCTATTACATTACGATTTAGAGTTTTTTTCCTAGTTATTAAATTAATTTCATGTTTTCATAATAAAGTTGCCTATGCACCCTCATTCTCTTGCACATACCCTATCCTCAACATCCTTCATTTAACACAGGTTCATAGCTCTATGCAACTGCTCTTCTGCATATTTATTATGCAACCAACTCACAGAAAATATAGATCAACGACTTAAAAAATATCCTCTTTGAGGGGGAAACCTCCTTTACATTACATAAATGAACAATTCTCAGATGATACAAATGAAAAGACCTCCTTTGCATATATAGGAGTCTAAGGGGTCATAATATAATCAAAGCCTACATAACAATAATAATGTAAGGGCACAACCATAATAATAGTGGACTTCTATGGGGCACAACAATAACAATAATGGGGATACACTAGTATTATAGGGACCTAACATGCCCCTCTCCTTCAAAAAAGTGTTTTCCTCAATGCTTGAGTAGCTATGGATTCTTCTGTATAAAATTCTCATCATCCCATGTGGAATCTTCAATGGGTAAGTTCTTCCACTTAATGATATACTTTGAAATTGGTCAATTTCTTAGTTGTTGGGTTCTTGTTTCCATGACTGCTTCAGGCTCAAATATGATTTTTCCTTCTTTGTCAAGTTCTAGAAAAACTATTTGAATTGGAATATTGTCATCGATAACCTTCTTTAAGCATAAAACATGGAAAATTGGGTGTACTCAAGAAGATGCAGGCAACTCCAATTTGTATGCCATAGTACCAATATTTTGCAACACCTTGTAAGGACCATAGTACTCGGGTGATAATTTAGTATCCTTCTTAGCTTGATTGAGAGAATTTTTTTTGTATGATTGTAGCTATAAAAATACCTAGTCACCTACATCAAAACTTCTTTCGCTGCGATGTTGATCTACTGTTGTTTCATTCAATTTTGCACCAGAGTGAGGTTATCCTTTAAGAGTTGGAGAACTTGTTGTTGATACTCAATGTGATCTTCCACTGCTTGAACCTTAGAATTTTCTCTTAAAGATGATGTGATGGATGGTGGATGATATCCGTAAAGTGCCATAAATGTGGTCATTTTTGCTGCCATATGGAAGGAAGTGTTATACCACCATTTAGCTAGAGGTAACCACTTGACCCATTGTGTTTGTTTATCAGATACAAAGAAATGAAGATGTACTTCCAAACATTTGTTCACTATCTCAGTTTTCCCATTAGATTGAGGATGATAAGATGATATATGAGCTAATTGAGTACCAAGACAAGAAAATATTCTGTCCAAAAATTTCTAGTGAAAATGGGATCTCTGTCACTTACTATAATCTCTGGATTTCCATGAAGCTTTTGAATTATTTCCGCAAATGCAGTAGCAATTGTATTGGCCTTAAAAGGATGAGATAATGCACAAAAGTATGCATACTTGGTAATTCTATCAACTACCACCATGATGACACTCTTTCCTTTAGACTTGGGTTAACCTGTGATAAAATCCATTGAGACCTCCTCCCAATGCTGACATGGAATGGTTAAAGGATGTAAAAGACCATGCCTTAATTGTCTCAACTTTATTTTGTCGGAAAAGGAAACATTCTGCCACAAAATTCTGAATATTAGATTTATGCCCATCCCAAAAAAATCCCTTCTTGACCCTATGGTACGTTTTTAAAAATTCCGAGTGCCCTCCTAAGGGAGAGGTGTGCAATTCCAAAAAAATCTTTTGTTTGTGTTGGGAATTGTTTCAAAGATATAAGCAAACTTTATACCGTAATGAATAATTTTTCTAGCTAAATGTATCAGATGTACTAGGATCTTTCTTTAATTTTTGAATGAGTGACCACACTTCTTCATCATTCTTCCATTCATCCCTTTCTTTGGTTATCCACTTAGGTCGGGTAATAGAAATGGCACAAGGAAATGCTTCCAAATCCTCATCCTTTCTTGAGAGTGCATCTACAAAAATATTTTTCTTCCCTTTTTTCTAGACGACTTCAAAGTCATAACTCAACATATTTGTAACCCATTTTTGTTGCTCTTGTAAAGATAATCTTTGTTCCAAGAAGTATTTAATACTATCGTCATCTGTTTTTACCATGAAGTGTCTTCCCATTAGGTAAGGTTGTCATTGATTTCGTGTAAGTAGTATTGCCAACATTTCCTTCTCATAAATAGGTTTGTGTAAATACTTTCCTTTGATTGGACGACTTTCAAAAGAAATGGGTCTTCCTTCTTGCATTAAAACAACACTAATTCCATTTCCTGAAGCATCACATTTCATAATAAAAGTTTTTGTCAAGTATGGCATAGCTAGATCTAGTGCTAGGCACATTGCCTCTTTAAGATGTTCAAAGGCCTTCGTTGCTTCTAGAGTCCAAGAAAATGCATATTTATTTAGTAATGATGTTAGAGGTGATGTTATTCTCCCATAATTCTTAACAAACTTGCAATAATACCTTGTCAACCCTAGAAATCCTTGAAGATTAGTTATGGTTGTGGGGATTTTCCATTCCTTAATGGTTTTAATTTTATTAGGGTCTACCTTAACACCCTCATGAGATACAATATGACCCAAATATTACACCTCATGTACTCCAAAGAAACATTTGGAGGTTTTTGCATATAATTTTTCTCCTCTAATAATTTGACCACCATGTCAACATGTTGAACATGATCCTTCCAAGACTTGTTGTAGATTAGTATATCATCAAAAAATACTAACACAATTTTTCTTAAGGGTTTGAAAATGGATTTCATCAAACCTTTAAATGTGGAAGGTGCATTAGTAAGGCCAAAAGGCATGACCAAGAAATCATAATGACCCTCATGAGTTTTGAATGCTATTTCCAAAATGTCTTAAGTATTCATTCTAATTTGATGATATCTTGAACGAAGATACAACTTGGTGAAGTAAATTTCTCCATGTAATTCATCCAACAATTCATCAATGACAGGAATGGGAAATTTATCTTTAATGGTGACCTTGTTGAGCTCCCTATAATATGGACACATACGCCATGATCCATCCTTCTTGTGCAATGATACTACTAGAGTAGAGAAAGAACTTTGACTAGGCTGAATTATGCCAACCTCTAACATTTCAATAACCATACGTTCAATTTCACTCTTTTGGGAATAATGATATCTATAAGGCCTGATGTTTGGAGGAGCACTTCCTGGAATCAAGTGAATCACATGATCATGATCAAGAATAGGTGGGAGGGATTTGGGAGTCTTAAGCACTTCAGAATGATATTCTCTCTTGAGTTGCTGCTTCAGCACATGAAACTCCTTCTTTGTTCCATTCTCTATCTTCGCATGATCTTCATGTCACGCTGTCGCCTCATAGCCCGAGTCTCCAAATTTGCTTTCATCACCAATGGATCTGCTTGAGCTTGCAACTTTGTTCTGCCTCTGTGTTGTCAACAACCTTCCTCTCGTGTCAACTACATTTGGTATGCTGCCTTCAGTTATCGTTCATGATGTTGCTCACTTTGATGCTGCTATTGTCGTATCTTGATGTCCTTGCCTATGAATAACTTGATGTCTTCGTGAGTAGGCAAACTCATAGACACTTGATCGACTTCATCCCAAAGTGTGGTCTGAATAGTGTCTTTGACTCTGCTCTCTTGGAAACCATTGTACTTGTGTTGTTGAGAGGCAGATGAACACCTGTGATACCTGGAGACATGGAAACACTCATAGCAAGTAATCTGTCAGTCGAAAACCAAGCTGAACTTGAGAACTGATTTGAACATACCTATGTGACTGATCATGAATGTCGCGCAATTTCGGCCGGGAGGTTGGGAGACTTAGTGTCAAGACTGCGCAAGGCACATTCTGGGCTACTGAGAGGCTGACTGACTGCTAGAACTACACAATGCACAATCCAGTCTAGCTGCTGACTATTGGAATTGCACAATGCGCAATCTCAGCTCGCAATGGTTGCAGGCTCAGTGACTGCATTGTGTAATTTTATGGGCCAAAAAGCACTGTCCCTTAGAAATGTGCAAAACAATCCTGGAGGCAGTGGCTGGGCAAAAATGTGCATTTCTGGAGAGGAAGATAGAGCCTTCCTTCCCCAACTTGTGCAATGTTGTCTTAGTGAAGGTAGAGTCTAGGCCAAGGTTGGCCAGACTTGTCGATGGGCAACTAAAAGTGAATGTGAGTACAAATGCATGGTGATACTAAGTGTAATCATAAGTGAATGGTCATACATGAAAATAGTGAATGACAGATTCAGAAAACAAAAACAACATGCATGTGGGTGGGGTGAGTTGCCGAATCGGTGATTGTTTGTGAAAAACAGTTTCATGCATGTGACAACAGTGAGAAGTTGATGAAAACTAAAACGGTGCTAGTACAAGCTAGAATGTATCAAAATGATCGCAAGCACTCACTAAAATCAAGCAGACAAAGTTCATATGAAGTAAAATACAAAAAGCGCCAAAAATGAAACATAAGTCATTCAAAGCGGGCTTACCCCAAAATAGTTGAGCTGAGTGTGACGACATCTCCTAGATGTGATGTGGGATGTCAGAGCTACCAGGTTGATGTGAGGAATGAGCTCTGTGGCATCCGGTTGATGAGTTTTGGTAACATTGACATTGTGACGTGCATGCCACAAATCTAGGGAAAGCAACACTTGGTGGGAGGTTTCTGAAATTATATTTGCATGTAACCTCCAACTGCTAAAAATAGATCCTTGAAACAAGGGATGCCTTTGCATGCTGCCTTGGGAGAAGCAACCCATGCATGCAAGTCAGTTTTGCTTGGTCCCGGAGGGAACCAGTCAACTCAGCTGCACATGCAAGAGACTGCTCAACTATTTGGAGAAAATGCGCATTTCTAGCTAGGGATGGGCTGGCTGTCCAATGGATTTGCACAATTTTTGGGTAGAGAAGTTAATTGTTGCCCATATTTGCACAAATTCTGGGTTGAGCAGCCCTGCTAGGGAAAATTGTGCAATTTTCACTGTGAGTGTTGCTTGCCAGAATTGCACAATTCTGGAGCCCATTAGGCTGCTAGTGAGGATTGCACAATTTCTGGTGGGAAGCTTGGGTGCCCTCTAGAATTGTGTAATTTCTTGGGGGAGCTTCTTAGCCTATAGCTGGACCAAGTCCGGGTGATCAACCTATGAGGGGAATGCATTGAGTTGTGATAGATAGGCTGCCTTTGTGCAAGAAAAACACTGAAGCTTGTGTACTTGACAAAGCAAGACATGATGATGTGTAGGTTGGAAGGGAGGCTCTAAAACAAATCTGAGTAAAACTTTTGGAGGGTGGTTGTAGCCACTACAATAGTTGGTTACTGGTGTATATCCTCCTCTTTTGATTTTTCTTGTTCCTTTTCTTCCTCCTCTTCACAATCTATGTAGAATAATTTCTTCTTAGCACACTTATGACCTTTGGTGTATTTACTATCACAAATGTAACAAAGCCATTTTGCTACTTTTTACTCCAATTGATGTGGTGTCAAACTTGTAGGTTATTTAAGACTAGGAACAACAACACTTCCATCTTTATAGTTGTGAGTGGTAGACTTCCTAGTTGCTATAATTTTGGTTTTAACTTTTCTTGCCACCCTAAATTCCTTCTCCAATGAATCAGGTTCCCAAAGGCAAACCTCATGTTGGATGTTATATTTTGAATTAATTATGAAGACATCAATCCTATGCTCCTATGGAATACCAGTTACCTTAATATTCAATTTTTGGAAGTCTTCAATGTGCTCCGCCATTGAACCCTTTTGTTTGAGATTTATCAATTAGCTAAAGAAGGTGTTTCTCTTTGTATCTTCATAATGTGCTATCATTTCTTCCCTAAAAATTGACCCAATGATAAGTGGTTTAAGAGAACAAAGGCATCTATACTATAAAAACTTATTGGGTTCTAAATATAAAGATGCAATACGTACCTTTTGTGAGGGTTTCACATCTTGTAGATGAAAATATTGCTCCTTTTTTAGTATCCATGTTACCAAATTCTTGCCATCAAACTTCCTCATATCTATCTTTGGAATGTGGTGGTTCTTAAACCCCACATTGGAGTCGCTCAAATCATAATTCATATTCCTTTTTTTGTCATCATGATTTTAATGGATTACCTTGTCACCATTGGGAAGATTCTCTTGCAACAACTTTGTCAACCCTTCCAGCTTAACATTAATTACACTCATGTCTACTTTAAAACATCCATGTTGTCGTTTATACCATCCATGTCCCCTTTTAGTCCATACATGTTTCCTTTTATACCATCCATGTCCCGTCTTAAGCCATCCATGTCATCTTTGGTTGCTCTTTGTGAGAGCGAAATTTGTTGCACTTCGTCTTGTAACTTTGATATATCATGTTGCAATTCTTATTCTTCATGTGTCATAGTAGAGATTTATGAGGGCTTACTGGGTGTAGAATTATTTTGTAAGAGTAGATTCTTCAAGAAAGAGTTTATACCAATCTCCCAGGATGACCTGATTATAGACTAGTTCAGTAGAGCGAACCTGTACAAAGTTCCACATGTCACTGTTTCGAGCTTCGACCCTGAAAACTATAACCCAAAAACTAAAGATCGTCCTATTTCTGTAAATTTTTGCAAAATTCAAAGCTGATGCTAAGAGAGAAATCTATGACGATTTTCCCTAGGTCACCTGTTTGAGATGGAATTCTGGAGCCTGTAAAAAACCCTAACTTCCTCGGATACTATCTCCAAAAACATAGTGAGACAAGATATGAAATTCATACATGAAGTTCACCAAGATTTCAGCTCCACGTGGTTGAAAATTCAGCTTTTGAAGTTTCGTAGACAAAAAATTATAGTGAAAATTCCACAATGCCCTGTTTGAAGCAGCGAAACCCTAGAATCCAAAGCTTTGATACCAAATGTTATGCAACCAACTCACAAAAAAGACAGATCAACGACTTAAAAAATATCCTCTTCGAGGGGGAACCTCTTTTACATTACATAAATTAACAAATCTTGGATGATACAAATGACAATGCCTCCTCTGTGTATATAGGAGTCTAAGGGGTCACAATGTAATCAGAGCCTACATAACAATAATAATGTAAGGGCACAACAATAACAATAGTGAGCTTCTCCGGGGCACAATAATAATAATATGGGGGCTAAATGGGCACAAAAATAGCAATAAGGGGGATACATTAGTATTATAAGGACCTAACAATAGCTAAATATATATAGCCTCGACGTAGGTTGTAGGAAAAAAGTTCCCTTTGCACCCCTATTCTGCCACAAATACCTCATCTTCTACATATCCTTCATTCTGCATAAATTCATAGCTCTATGCAACTGCTCTTCGGCACATACACACCCCTTCCTCCACACATCCTTCATTTTGTACTTGTTACCAAAATCAACTAACTTTAAGGCATTGAACATAAATCTATTGGCATGAACTATTAATTTGTGAGAATGCAGTGAACATAAAGCTACTAGAATAAACTATTAATTCATGGTTGATGGTGTTACCAATAAAAGAATTACCCTGGTTATGGAGAGAAATTACTAAGGTAACCTTTGAACTAGAATTTTAGATTGGAGGCTAGACCTTCCAACCCAAAGAGGTATCTTTCTTACAATTCAGTTACCTAGTGTCATCTCAACAACTGGTTGTGTAGTCAATACAATGACTAGATCTTAAAAATTACAGGAGTTTAAAGTGCTATGGAAGAGAAGTCAAGATCCTTGGGCATGGAGTCAAGAGGGGTTGAAAATCAAGAAAGAGGTTACCAAGATTCTTGGTATAGAAAAATAAATTATAGGAGCAAAGTAGTTTATATTTCCTTAGACCAATTTATCATTGAGTATGGTGGTACAAAAAAGAAAACAACCCATCAAAGCAGAGCAGAAGAGGTGTATTTCGTAGCGAATTTAGAAGGAAATTATGTAAGTGCAGACTATGATGACATTCGAGCATAAAAAATGAATTTGAATCATTTGCATACATTCAAACACTGAAGATACCATATTAAATGGTACTTGAAAAAAACAAACATGTAAGGAATATTGACTGGAAAATATCAACACAAGAATTCATAGTTCCAAATGTTAAAATTCTTCTTATCTTGGTCACTTTGATTAAAATGAAAAATTCAAGTTATATTCACAATATTATTTGTTTCTAAAAATCTGAACCTTTGTTACATTACCAAACCTTGATTATATAGGCCAATACTATTAACAAACTGGGATTAATTTCTAGTTTACAAAATCAATCAATATTTCTAAAAATAAAAGAAATATGGAGCATGTTGTAATGTGTCTCTAATATTGAAGGTTGTTGATCACAATGTTGTTGGCACTACAAAATATTGGCTGATCTTGTCTTTTGTTAACTCTTTTGTTGTTAGTTGATGCCACTTCTCCACAAAATTAAGAATAAATTGCTATTGCCCCTCAACTGCTACCCTAAAATCTATCCTAAAATCTCGAAAGTTTATTTTTTTGTTGACTAAAATAAGGGCTTGCAATCTAGGCATATCCCTTAAAAAAATGATCCACACATCTCGAATACTCATGTGTTGGGAGTGCTCAATTTACTCCCTCGAATCTTGGAACTGCTATTAATGATCCACAAATGTGGACTAATTTCCTGCACAATTGTGATAGGAATATGTATAATCTTGTCTATATTACCAAGCAAAAAAGGAATTTGTAGGAAAGAAGCCCTTGTGCTTGAAATTATGATTCTCTATTTGAGAAAATACCACAGAAAATCCATCATATGGAAATTTGAAAGTATTTGTTCAATTGGATCTTTGCTTATCCAAGGATTAGCTGACAAATAGGTAAAACATACAACAAAGTATTCAGATGAGGGACATGTTGAGCATGCCATCTCTGGATTAATCAACCATAGAGAAAATAAGTGCGTAGCCTATCTGACCTTAAAGAATCCAATAAGGATCAATGGGAAGCATCTCATATTTTGTAAGTTTAGATTATCACTTTGCTTATGTTCTTGAATGAAGATGTACTTTCAACCTCAAATTTGCTAAGTTTTACACCATTCAATAAAAAAGCCATTTCCTACGGGTTCAACGTTGTGTTTAAATCGTTGAAATGGGTAACAAAACAAGTCACAAATGAAGAGATCTGTTAGAACACCCTTCAAAACATGTTTTTCACCTCCATTATTTGAAAATTTATATATAGCCATAGCTTACAGTAATGTGTCAAGGCTACCAAGTTTAGCTGTGAGGAAAACCAAAACTGGTGCATTGTTTGTGAAAATTGTTGTAGCAACCTGTATTGACGAGCTCCAAAATTTGAAGATTTTGACTTGCCTTTGTTTATTTTGTCCATGACTTGATTTTGCTAATAGATTGAGGGATCTTAGAGCTATAATTTTTATCAGCGTTGTGTACCAACTATTCGAGGAGTGTGATCAACTGCCTCGTGTTGTCATTAATCTGTGTCTTGAGCGCTCTTGAAATAGCTTGCAAAAATGACAATAGCCACAGATATATTCAATTGGGCAACATAGGAAGGAACCTTAACATATTTCTGATCAGTGTGGGCTTTCAAGATGGAACACTCATTAATGAACATAATAGCGTTTGATAAACCCTCCTTGGCCAATGCTTTCATGTCAAAGGAATGATATCTTCTCCATAGTCTATTTAAACCCTGCATCTCTCTTGTTATGATTCTTTTGGATTCATGGGCAATTGGTAATCTTGTCATAACCTTTCTGGGTGCACCTCCCTGCTGCAATCCACCTAAGCATTCTATAATTCGCATTTAGCAGAATATTTCTAGGCTTTAAGTCCCCATTAAGGGAATTTGTAGAATATATATATATATATATATATATATATATATATATATATATATATATATATATATATATATATATATATATATATATATATATATATATATATTTTGAACCTCACAAAACCTTAGCAACCATAATTGCAGAGTGAAAAATCCATACAAAAATGTCACATTTCCTTGGCGATTATCATATTTGTGTGTGCCTTTACTTTGACATATAACTTTTCTCATGGACATGATCTATGGAATATGCTATGAAAATAACCACTAGTCATGATCAAAGAGACAATTGGTACAACACCAGAAGGGAAAACCTTTCTGTAATTCCAGAAACGAGGCCCCATTACTACCAAAAGCAAAGTTGAGACAACAAGTTCAACTAAGCAATTTTAATTGGTGCATTAGGGTTTTGAGCCATTTTATTGGGCGATTCCTGGGAAAACATGATGTTAATGGCAAGAACATGAAATGGATCATGGGATTGGATATACTGAATTTGGGCCATGAATTCATGGCTTCTGTATCAACATTTGATCCTGCTAAGTTAACATTCTTCTTAGTGATATCAGTGTTGAATGAAAATTTGGGCATAGGATTTGAGTGAGTTTGGTGCCTTTTGACAACTTGGGATTTGTAGATTTTTATAAAACCCTTTTTTCCACATTTGTAACCTTCATGGCACTTAGCATTCAAAGCTGTTGTGTTGGTGTTAAGTTTTGACAGGTTCATTATTACACGTTTTGTATTATTTTTTAACTTCTTGTCCGGGTTTATACCACATTGTTTAGGTGAGTTGATGTACTTTCCTTTATATTTGCCGATGGTTGATAACAATTTCTTTGCGTTATACAAACAAAGGTGCCCCTCTTGGCTTTCTCCCTTGTGACTTTGCGCTAGTCTTGACTTTGGTGTTGAGCTTATATGTGTTATGTGTAGTTTGGCATGTGACTTAGCTGGTTGCATGGAAGATAGTTAGAGATTGAGCCTCCTTTGGCGTTGAGATTATATGTGTGTTATGTGTAGTTTGGCATGTGACTTATATATGTGTAGTTTGGCGTTGTGTTATGTGTAGTTTGGCATGTGACTTATATATGTGTTAAGTGTAGTTTGGCATGTGACTTAGCTGGTTGCTTGGAAGATAGTTAGATATTGGGCCTCCTTTGGCGTTGAGCTTATATGTGTGTTATGTGTAGTTTGGCATGTGAATTATATATGTGTAGTTTTGCGTTGAGCTTATATGTGTGTTATGTGTAGTTTGGCATGTGACTTATATATGTGTTATGTGTAGTATGGCATGTGACTTAGCTAGTTGCTTGGAAGATAGTTAAAGATTGGGCCTCCTTTAGCATTGAGCTTATATGTGTGTTATGTGTAGTTTGGCATGTGACTTATATGTGTTATGTGTAGTTTGGCATGTGACTTGGTTGCTTGGAAGATAGTTAGAGATTGGGCCTCCTTTGACGTTGAGCTTATATGTGTGTTATGTGTAGTTTGTCATGTGACTTAGCTGGTTGCTTGGAAGATAGTTAGAGATTGGGCCTCCTTTGGCATTGAGCTTATATGTGTGTTATGTGTAGTTTGGCATGTGACTTATATATGTGTGTTATGTGTAGTTTGGCATGTGACTTAGTTGGTTGCTTGGGAGATAGTTAGAGATTGGGCCTCCTTTGGTGTTGAGCTTATATGTGTGGTATGTGTAGTTTGGCATGTGACTTAGTTGGTTGCTATATATGTGTAGTTTGGCATGTGACTTAGCTAGTTTCTTGGAAGATAGTTAGAGATTGGGCTTCCTTTGGCATTGAGCTTATATGTGTGTTATGTGTAGTTTGGCATGTGACTTATATATGTCTGTTATGTGTAATTTGGCATGTGACATACATATGTCTATTATGTGTAGTTTGGCATGTGACTTATATATGTCTGTTATGTGCAGTTTGGCATGTGACTTAGCTAGTTTCTTGGAAGATAGTTAGAGATTGGGCCTCGAGCCCACTATGTTTTTGGAAAAACCTTGCAAATGAACCTGAGACAACCCTAAACCAATTATTTTTTATTTTCTCAAACCTATAACTTTTTTTTCCCGAATTTCCATATTTTTGTCATTGAAAAAACTAGCACCAACAATTACATCATTACAATGAGCGTTGCCAAATTAAAAGGCAACGCTAACTGAACTAGTAGAATGGTGTTGTTTCAAGACCCAAGAAGACACTGCCAAATTTTTTATTTTCTCAAACCTATAACTTTTTTTCCCCAAATTTCCATATTTTTGTCATTGATAAACTGGCACCAACAATTACATTATTACGATGAGCGTTGCCAAATTAAAAGGCAACACTATCTAAACTAGTAGAATGGTGTTGTTTTAGGACCCAAGAAGACACTGCCAAATTTTTTATTTTCTCAAACCTATAACTTTTTTTCCCAAATTTCCATATTTTTGTTGTTGAAAAAACTAGCACCAGCAATTACATCATTACGATGAGCTTTGCCAAATTAAAAGGTAGAGCTAACTGAACTAGTAGAATGGTATTCTTTTAGGACCCAAGAAGACACTGTCAAATCAAAAAAGTTGATTTCGAAGAAATCTCTCATGTGATAATAGGTGGCATTAAGTTGTGAATACTTTAGTGTATAGAGATAGTTTTTTATCCAATATTTCATGTTATAATAAGAGCTAATCCTTGTCTATGCTCAAAGATTAGGGTTTAGTATTGTGTGGAGGGTAGGTACATAGAAGAAACGTGTGAGGGAATATTTGTGACTCCGTCCAACTGGCTTGAATGTGTCTTACTAGTTAGCTTTGTGCTAGTTTTCAAAACCACATGTCAAGTCATTCATAAATCAAATTTGGTTTGGTTTTACATAGTGACGGGGATCAATTGTCAAGCCCATTCATTGTAGAAGGTAGTTGAACATGTCTATGCATAGTATTTATTTGCGAATGTCCTTGCACAATTTACTTTTTTTTGAAAAAAAAAGTTGGATTCCCATGATATTTGGTCGTGCGGGAAAATTTTCTGCCTTAGTACACATTACCATTCATGTTGAGAAGTGTAGCAAGAAAGTCTCAATTTGACTTTTCCGTGGTCAAATTGAGAAAATTTGAATTTCCACATCAGTAGGCAACTTGGAGGCAGCTAACTTGTGTGACATGTATCTTTTCACTCAATTTTCTCAGTAAATTCAAGTTAGAAGGCTTGGAGTCTACTTAAGCATGTGTGATTGCTAATTTGTAGCAATCAAGGTAAGTTATTTCCAGTTGTATTCAGTTAAACTAGTTCCAACTATTGATAGAACTAGTGAAAGGTTAGTTGTGTAGTGGGACAACAATCTAACTGAGTGATCATCTAGTTAACTAATCAATCAACGCAAAATAGCTAGTGCATGAAAGGAATTTGATTTCCTCAGCTATGGTGGAGATTCCAGGGCAATGTAACAAGAAGTTATAAACTAGTTTGAGTGTACGAGTGTTACATGTAGTCAAATGATAAAAAATTGGGAATTCTTCAATCATTTGGAGGAAAATTCCTAAAAAATAGGGCCTAATTCCTCAAGATTTGCACAAGGAAATAGGGGCTCAAGGTGAGGTAGAAATTGACTAAGTCTGGGTCATAGCTTCTGATATAGCAGAGAGAGAGGCTATTCACTTGCAGGTTGTGCTTAGAGCGGGCAAGCAATGGTAAGACATTCTCTATTCATTTGATTAATGAAGAGAGGATTGAGGGGTTTTTCCCAGTTGGGTTCCCCTAGAAAAATATTGTGCATGTGTGGTTTTTCTTATTTTATGTTTGCGAATGTTGTTCTAAATTGTGTATTAAATTCCACAGATCAATAGAGTAGAATTGTGTCTCTTGATTTTAGATCAAACTTTTTGAGCAGTTGCAATCATATCACCATATTTCTACAAGTCAATTTATATTATATTGCAATTTTTTTATTCTTATGAAACATATATCAATTACCTTGAAGTAGGAGCAAAGTGTGGAGTAAATGGATGGGATGCTTTTGGAAGTTCAGAATTTATTTCCATTAATTTCTGTAAACGTTGGCTTTGGCATCTTTAATTGTTATTTATTTAGAGTGTCACGTGTAATAGTTTTCACACGAGTAATAGTAATAGTCGGTGGTTGTGAAGAGAATGGAGAATTTGAAGACATTATTCATTTATAGAGTATTGTATAGTGCAAAGTGAAAATAGGTAGCAGAGGAAGGAAAGAGGCTATTTGCAGTGATATTGTTAACTCACTTGCTAATATCGATGATAGCTTTAACTAGTCAACGGTGTATGAGAAGTATGTGAATCTGTCAATAGAAGAGAAAAAAAGAAACAATATTTGGAGTTGTGGATTAGCGAAAGTTGGGTTCATTCTAGAGGTCTTTTATTTCAAATAAATTGTTTATCAGTGCACAAAAAATTTCAATTCAAAAACAAGAACAATTATGCTAAGAGCGATAAAGGTTCCTCTGAATCCCAAGGAATTCAGATGGTTACTTAGGTTACCAAAACTGAACAAGTGTTAAAATTATCTGATGCGAATAGCTTCCTGAAGTTACTAGAAAGTGGGATTAACATTATTCGAGAATTCATTTCCCCAACTTCTGAGGTTCCTTTTGATCTTTCTTTGCTAGAAATTTCTTTGTTTAGACAACCGTTTAGGGACTTATGTTAGCTCTTTACCCACATGATGGGTAGAGAAACTATCGAAAATTTTCCAAAATGCATTTCCTATGTGTTTTATGAGATATACAAAAATAATTGTATTTTTAATTAGGGTAATGTCATTTCCAATGAATTAGTTGTTTAGTTAATTAGATTATCCAAGAGAAATAAATTATTTATGATGATCTATCTGATAACATCCCTTTTGTTAAGCCATGTGTTTGACAATTTAGCTTGTAATGCTAAATTCAATTTTGGCGAGGAACCAATGTAGTTTTTGTATCCTATATTCTCAAAGCATATTTTTTTTTTTTTTTTTTTTTTTTATTTTGTTTAATACAAGATGTGTTTGTAAATCAAGTCTATTGTATGGTAATTGGACAAGATCCTCCTTGAATATTTTGATAGGCTCAATTTTTCCAATATGGAAAAGACGATCACGAGGAAAGATAAAGAAATATGGTAATACAGAGTTATGGTTTTGAATATAGGCCATTGTTGTTGCCAAAGTTTGTTCTAGATAGCTATTTTATTGTTGAAGTCTATAGACAATATCATCATTGGCTAGTTACATTTGAACATAAAAAGAAAAAACAATTAGTTTCTTTTCCATTTATTGTTAGAAAATTCACTGTGAAGAATATGGCTTGCACTATCAATCTTGCAAAGTATTTGGATCCTTTTAAATTAGTTGAAGTTGAAGTTATTCAAGGCTTTTATACAGAAAAAAATTCACGAAACACCTAGATTATATTAGGTATGGGAACTTGTTTCCAAGAACTGGAGAGCATAGTGGGGAAAGTCATAGTGCACCAACAAGAAACCAAGAATTTCTAATACGTGTTGAAGAGATTACTGAAAAAAGAGATCATTAACACAAGAGGAAGATATAAGCAAAGAGGCACAAATCCTACTAGACAATCTCAATCTTACACACGTAGTGTTGGCCCAACTTCATCTACTAGTCAAAAAAGGAAAAAAACTACTGCAACTGAAAAATTGGTTCACGATGAGCTATTAGATGGCAGGGATGACAAAGAGCTTCTTCGTAGAGTAAATCTATAAAGAGTGCACATGACTAAATTAGATAGATCAAAGAGTCTGCCTAAAATAGGAAGCATTGACAACGCTATGAACATGGAAGTTGATAACGTTGTATTACCTAATTAGGTTAGTACTTGTTTGCAAGAAATAAAAAAATGATGGAGAAAATTTCCGAAGAGGTCATTACTTTCAATGACCACCCTCTCACATTACAACATGCAAATTATAATAGGGGTAGTAAAATATTGAGGATTTAAAGGGTATAGGTTTGCAACAAAAAGGTTATTGATCGAGCATAAATGAATGTTGATCTGTATGGGGTTGTAGCGCTAGGGCCCATGAAATTGCATCAAGCTACTGGTGACGTGCTTGGAGATTCTATTAGATGATGAGAATAATAAAACATGATGTTGAAGGAAAAAATAAAAGAGATATAAAATGCTCTAAGCCCAGGCCCTTTATTAAAGACTCCACTGGTAATACAAAGACCACCATTGAAAATTTCTATTGCCAGAACATCTCATAGATTTGATAAACCTATTGATCTTCTTAATGAAGTGAAATCATATATTATTAGTAAAATATCTAAAAGATTGTGGGTTATTGAATCTGCATGGCAAGAAACTTTTGATTTGCGACATTTAAAGAAGAGAACTAAGTCATATGTCAAGTTGGTCAGAATTAATCTCGAGGGAGACAGGGAATTCATATAAAAATTACTTACTAACTTTTAATCGCAAGCTTGATTTACTGTATAATGTAGAAAAAGAGAAACAAGGACTTCCAGATGTTGATCGAATGAAGCAGATCAAAGTTGCATGGTTTATGAAAATCAAAACATTAGATGACATTATTTCCGAGTGTGGAAGCATAGAAAATAGAAGAGTTGATGTGTATCTCAAGGTAGTAATGATTGTTTAAGATTTAAATGGTTTGTGTATTACATATGAGTCATGATTAATTTCAAAAAATAGGCTAATGGTTGAATTGGAGAAGTTAAAACAATCACAGGCAACAAAGTTTGATGATAGAACTGATTTTACTGAAGAGGAAATTACCAAATGGCTAATTACTTTTGTTAATGTTAATGAAGAGTACTTTTCCTTGGCTTCAAATTACAAAAATAAGCTAAAGAGATTGAAGAGGAGATATTAAATGAACGTGTTAAACAGGACATTATCGTAGCTCCGATGAAAGAATTCATTAAATCTAAAGTAAATGAATTCATTGGAGAGATTGTGATTTAGAGAGATAACTAATATCCAAACAATGTCGGGCTACGCTTTTTCATATTGTAAGTGTTTTAATACCTTGGAAAATTCGTTTTTCTATTCATAGTATTTAGTTATTGAAGTTTTCTGGGTATGTTATCATGGAATGATCTAATTCCTGAATGCAATTTCTTGTTTTCCATTGCAAGTGCCTTTTAAAGATTATGGTCTAGAGGGGACCAATCCTAGTCCCCATTGGTTTGAATGCAATTACTTTTGTGGCTTAAGTATTAGCATTTTGAAAAATACTTTACGCAATTAAGACTAGTCTCTGGACCACACGGTTGCAGTCAATCCTTGTTTCAATTATGATTACCGTGTGTTCTAATTCCCAACTTGTTTACCAATTAGGAAAAGAATTATGAGGTAATGTTTTTCATAATATGTATAGGCCTAAATTCTGAGATGTTGTGCAAAAAAACTAATTGCACATGTGTTTTCCAGTATTTTCTTTGAGCTTTTATATATTAGCTTAATTTTGTAATTTATGATAATTAAAATGGATTTTTGTTTACATTGTCCTAACACTGAAACTTTTTACCAATTGTATCAAGAATTCTCAGATAATGTTTTACATATGAACTTGTATAGCTCTGGATTTTGTACCATTCTTCAAGAACATTGATTGAACATAAGTTCATGAGACTATGCTTTTGAACTTTTATATTCTATGTAATGGTCTGTAATTGATCCCAATGAAAATGAACGTTTAGCAGAATTTTTAGTTCTCAGATATCTATTCCATTTGTATTTTTTATTTTAATCAAAGATATAACAATTAGCATTTGAATATGAATACAATTGTTGTTACTGTAACCATGTTTTTTATTGTTCAAGGTTTCTCAAGCACAAAGATTGATTACTTTCTTCCAGTTCTATTTACAATGAAAATGAACGTTTGGCAAGAGTTTTGGTTAACAGATATCTATTCCATTTGTAACGTTTATTTTAATCACATCTATAGTGATTAACATTTGAATCTGAATACAATTATAGTTATTATAACTATGTTAATTACTATTCATGGATTCTTAAGCATAATGACTGATTATTCGATTTCAATTCTCTTTATTTATGAATGCATGTACATAAGCGAGAGTTGCAGGGATCAATATCTCATTGTTTGGAGCTTCCTTATGTAGATATTTGATTGTGTGGGGCTTAGAATGAAAGTTTTCATTGTGCAAAGTAAGCTTCTTGCCTAGAGTGAAAGCTTCACACAATGAAACATTCACTATGACTAAATTGTATTTGTTTAATATATATATATATTTTATCACTTTCTAAAAAACATTAGGGACTTATGACACAATAGATTACTTTTCTCAAGTTGAGAGCAAGATCTCATAATAATAATACATTAAAATATGGGTTCCATTTTTTAAATTATTATGCAGAAACTCCATATTTCTTTTTGCAATAGTCAATGGTAACTCATTATTTGTAAGTAATTTAGTTATAGAGGTGTACATTTTCTTCTCTTAAAACAAATAAGAATTTCAAGAACTCATGTTATACGCAGAAACTCGTTTCATTATGCGGGGCTCATATTAAAGCTTATATTTTGTGGACGGAGCTTCTCCTGCACATTGAAAGGTTTCATTAAACAACTATAAACCTAAAAATCATAAATATAAATTAAATTAATCTAACTTTATGATGAAATTAAATTTATTTAATAACAAATTTTATCAATTGCAAAAAATAATTAATAATATTATTATGAAAGCAAATTTAGTTATTTTTATATACATGTAGGGAAAATTTCATCTAGAGAACCATAATTGTAGCAATATGTTTCAATGTGCAGAATTTTCATTATTTTGAGGAAGTTTATCTTTGTTTCAATTGGATACTAAGTTTGTGCTTAATTTTTTAATAATTTCATGTACATGTAATAAATTTCCCTCTACAATATTGTTTAACCTTATTAAAAAGACATTTAATTTAATATTGTATGATAATAATAAATATTTAATGGAAAAATGTCGTTATTTGCACCTCGGCACAACGCACAAAATGTCAGTGTTGCTTTTTATCATTATTCAAAAATTCTTTCTTTCGATAATTATTTTGACTATTTGTTGTTATTGTCATGTTTGCACATCACCATTTCACACAATGCTAGGCAACTTTAGTTAGTTTTCTCCACACCTTGATATTCTACACATGTGGTTGATCAAGAATGCCTTAAATTTTTAATACATTGTTCAAAATACAAAGGTATGAATTCATACACTGTGTAGAGACTGGAAATTCATAATGAGTAAATATTGAGCAATATTATATACCAGTTTATTATATATCAGACTCGTCCATTGTGTGGAGTCCAAAAATTCATGTTAAGCATATACTAAGGAGTACTAAGCCCAAAGGATTATAATCTTTGTTGTAATGAATGTGGAAGAGGCACACCACAAACAGGAAAAAAAACAAAATTAAAAACTTGTGTTATGTACAACAAAAAAAAAAATCATTGTGTGAAGTGTGATTTCTACATTTTTCATCTTTGGCATAATGACATTAACTCAATACTATGATGTTATGATATTGTTTTGGTGAATGAACGAATCGAAACGTAAATTGACATCAATATAGTAGTGGGTGTGAACCAAACTATGAAATCATTTTGTAATAGAGATTATTGAAAGCCTATAGGCCAACTATTACTATTAGGAAAAAAATCACATTTAATTTGATTCATATATCATCGATACTAAAGAAACACCAAAGTGTGAAGTACATGGAGTAGATGGTTTCCGAGTTTTGATATTTCTTTTTAAATTATTTCCATTGCTTCCCATAAACGTTGGCTCCATTGTTTTTGAATTCTTATGTATTAAGTGTTCTATCAAATATTTTTCACACAAAATAGTAATAGATAACACAAATGAAAAAATCACAAAATTACAAACTAGCATTATAATTTTGGGATTCCTTTAGGAGTTTTCTACCGAGACCAAAATTTCGCCCGGACAATGAATTTCTTACCAGAAGCTGCCGAAATTTTTTCTAAAAATTTTAACTGTCAGAGTGTTAAAATCATTTTTCCCCTTTCTTTTTTTGTGGAAAAAATGAATTCAGTACCATAAAAAATCACTAGGATATCCAAAATATTGAATCTTTCCCATGGAGACTATTTATTGCTTTAAAAATAACCAATTACTGAACATTAATTTATCTACCCAGGGATATGTCTTTCTATCTCAAGTATGTCAACAAAATCTATTCAAGAGGTTTTCAAGAACTAATATTTTTTCTATATGAGTTGATCTAAGGTCTAAGTTTTTTTTACACAAGAAAATAGATTCTAATTATCAACAAAGCAATTCTAACGAAATACAATCTAAAGAAAATGAATTCAAATGCTCAATTAATTAATGAATAAACATTCTAACAAGGAAACAACATAAAGAATTTTTATTCTAAACTTATAAACCATCTAACCATTCATAAAATAATATGAGAAATAATCTAGTCTATCAACAATTCTTCAGGAAATAGTAATGAGAAAACCACAACACAGAAATAATGAAACAACTACCGTCTACCAAAGAAACATCAAAATGAAATAATATTATAAACTCTATTTCTAATAAAACATAAGAAAAACACTTTAATGGCCACCCATCAGAAAATAATTATTCAGGAAAAAATAATAGAAAACATTAATCTAATTTAATTTACATAAATAAGACAATGCTTCATCCATGAAGTGGGCCTGAACTGCCCAGATTTAGACTGCCAATAGGAGAAACTCAAATTAAGAAGTAATTGATAACACTAAAATTAAACGAGAAGTATTTTCATTATAATTATTCAGTGAGAAATTGTTACAGTAAAAAATCTTTATTCATAGTTTTTCTTTTACAAAAAGTACAACCAACCCATCACAAATAAATTCCCTTCTTTTTTTATTACAAAAAAGAGAGTAATAAACAAAAATATACAAAATAAGGAATTTTCCTAAGAATTGAATATTCTCATAACATTCTTCTTAAATTAGACTGACTCAGCTATCTTCAAAAAAGAAACCAAGAATTATGTCTCATAATTGATTCTCCAATTAGGAACAGCTTCGCTTGAGAAAATTTTGGACACTTGCAACCCTGTCTACAGATGAACCCTGGTGCCCGACGATTTTTAAAAATGCAAAACTATGAAATGTTACAGGGTTCTCGGCTTGTAGGCCTTCAGGCTTCCAACCTTCATTACAGGTTCTATTAATGGATGGTCTCGGGTTCCGTTAAGTGATAGACTTCGCCGAGAATGAAAATCGACTAAATGTGAGACACTCTTAGTTTATGTTGTATATTTTAGGTTCAAAGCCTTATCCCTTGCAACTCTCCTCTGGATTTAATCCCACTCTTCTACAACTCCTCCTTGCCCCTTCTCTCACAATCCTCTTTCACTCCTACAGTCAGTCTGACAACCAAGGCATATATATATATATATATATATATATATATATATATATATATATAACGCATCTCATCCTTGTCAAAAACATACAATGCTGCTACAAATGGACTATGCATCGATTATAAATATCATCGAAGGATTGGTTATCGAGAGAAATTCTCACACACCGCACTCACACCATTTATTTATTGAATTAAAAGGAAATATAAAGATTACATTAGGAATTAGATCCAAATCCATGAATATAGGATATAAGGACCAATTTAAAGAAAATTAAAAAAACGATAAAATTTTTCCTAAATTAATGAATTACATGGCAATTTCAAATAACTCTCATTCTAACAAACCACTCATTGATGAACCAACTCTTCTGGTAAATGATTTTGACCTCTCGGTTAATGAAATTTATGGATGCCTCTACATCAGACTCCCAAAGAACAAATATTTCACGGACTCCTATCCATGAGTTCTTCAATAATCCATGGGTTCTTCAACATATTTTCCACTTTTCTGTATAAGTGTGGCAGTTATCCAGGTTGCATCTAAGACTGGAATATTTTTCCACTTAACTAAGTTTTCAAAATACTCCTTCTCCCTGGTCTTCTTGATCAATCTCTTGTCCAAAATCCTTTCAAGCTACAAAGGTTCAACTACTGGAAATTGCTTCTCCCATTGTACTAGTTATTGCTTCTAATCATCACTTATTGATTGTTCTGTTTCAGGCTCATACTTGTATAAATTTACTACATTAGATATTGGTGAAATTCCAAATCCACATGGAAATTCAAGTTCATAAGCATTAGTAGAGAATTTCTTGAAGATCCTACAAGGTCTTATCTTCTTAAATTTTAACTTGTTGTACTCGCCCTTCGGTAATCTTTCCCTTCACAAATGTACAAGTACCAAATCTCGTACTTCACAATTATGCTCTCTTATACTGATATCTACTCTGTTCTTATATTTAAGACTGCTATCACAAAGTTTGTGCTTTACCTAGTCATATATTTCTTGTATAGTTGTAACAAAATGTTCTTTGGCTACATTGTTTTACTATGTTCTTCCTAAAATCCTAAGTTCATGAACTCCTCTTGGGTTCATTCCATACATAATTTGAAAAGGGCTTTGTCTAGTGCTTCTATTGGGAGTTTCATTGTATGCATATTCATCTTGTGCTAAAATTTGATCCCATTGTTTAGGATGATCTTCAATTAAACTGTGTAGAATGTTTCCCAAACTTCTATTCACTACTTAAGTCTGGTCATCAATCTATGGCTGATATGCTAAGCTGAACTGCACTTTTGCGCCAAATTTCTCTGTTAAGGTTCTCCAAAAATGTCCTAAGAATATAGTATCTCGATCTAAAATAATACTCTCAAGAATTCCATGTAGTCTTACCACCTCTTTAAAGAACAAATTAGCAACATGGCTAGCAACACTAGTCTTATCATAAGGAATAGAATGAGCCATTTTTGAAAATTTATCTACAACCACAAAGACATAATCATTACCTTTTTGAGTTCTTGGAAATCCTAAAAAACCATCCATACTCATGGAGTCCCAATGCCTCTCTAGAATAGGCAATGGGGTATGAAGTCCAATGTTTTGGCTTCTTCCTTTGGCATACTGATAGGTTCTACATCTGTTACCGAGAATAGTGTCCACTCAGATGCTGCTATTCCCACTAAGATGGGTGGCTATCTTAGAAACAAACAAGTAAAGTCTACTTTCGTTTTCCTTTATGAAAATAGACAAGAGGAGAACCAAGAAGACCAACCTTAGTCTTGCGCTTGATTTCCTCTCCTTCTTGATAGAGGTTCGCCGCTTCTTCTTCGTCTGCCCAACTTCAAAGAGCACATGTGGAATCACAGCAACATACTACTATCGACGAAACAAAGATCTATATTCATAAATAACACAGGGCTAGATGTGTGTTAACCATACAAATGCATATATAAACAAGTACACAAGAATATGGAGGAAAACTAGAATAGCTTTATTAAGATGAAAAGTAGCAAGAGGATTACGACCATATGTTCTAACCCAGCATCACCCTCCATCTAGAAAGCCCTTTTTCACCTCAATCAAAGCTTAGATCACCCAACACTATGAATGTACACTAGAAAACCAACAACACTTCTCTATAAGATACAAAATTCTAGCCTCTGGATCTCTGTGATGAGGGATCCATATATAGATGATTATAGGGAGCTGAGTCATCTTTTGGGGTCTTGATTAGTGTCTTCTCTCTGATAGTTCCTGCTTCTACTTGGAGAATGATGATCTCTTACTCATCCCTGGTCGAAAATAGACAGGCAAGTGTTAGAGGGGAAGCTTCTGGAAGATTCCATGATCTTCCACCTCGCATTTTGTCCCTGCCATTTGTCCATTCCCAACCATCGCACCCTATAGAGTAGAAATCAGTATGCATCACATCTTGTACACTGGGAAGGTGATTTGCATCGCACCCCCTGCATTGAGCTTTCAGTATGGTCCAGTTTTGACCATTTATGAGCAGTTTTCAGTGGAGAACTTCTGGGAGATGATGTAATCAGTTGACCTTGTTTCCTTTAGGCAGTGAAGCAACACTTTTAGGGACTTAAGAGCCCTCAGTTTATGGACATTTTTGATTGGGGTTGAAGTGCCCAAAAATGTCTATAACAATTGCCCCCTAAAGCATGA
>APFE030952294.1:0-24275 GCA_000404065.3 Pinus taeda | reverse complement strand
TTGTCATTAGGTCTTCTTTAGATTCTAGGAAGGTCTATCTTGTCCGCAAGATCGACTCATTCCGCGTGACAAAATGGCGACTCCGCTGGGGACTTGATTGTTTTCCTTGTTTTTCTTTGATTTGAGAAACTTGCCTTTTTGTTTCTGCTTTTGGCTTTTTGTGTGTGGACTTGGGTAGATTTAGTGGATCTAGGTTTTTTTTTGCTTTTCATTACTTTAGGAGAAGTCTACAGTCTGTGCTTGTATCACAGTGCGTACCTGTACGCACCTTTACTTTGCGCACAGAGCGTACACGCACCTGTGTAAACTCTGAACCTGCGTACCCTGCTAAAATTTGGAAAATTTTGAATTTTACTCTTTAAATTAGTTTTATGTTGATTTAGTAGTTGTTATCCTCTACCCATACCTGCATGTGACTTGTTGAAAGATTTCCTTGGTTTAATTTCATTGGCGTTAGGGTTTTAGGTGAAATTCTTAGGAGTTTTGCTTGTTGGGTTTGTTTTTCGATTTGGTTGTGTAGTGGCTCTGAGCTTAGAAGCTGTAGGGACTTCAGATCACCTTAGTGTCTACCAGCTTTCTTATGAGTCTGACCATTTATGAAATCTCCCCTTGTTGAGGAATCCGCTTCGAGTTTTCTCTTTACAAAACTTCGAAAAGCTTGTGATTGAAAGTTTGGTTTTTCATTTTCAAAAAGAAAACAAAATTGGTTGTTTTTGACTTATTTGTGATTCTGGACAAATTGGTCCTTGGTTTGCTTATAGCCAAGTAAAACATCCTCGAAAAGACATTTTTGAGCTTTTACTTCAAATAGGTTTTCATAGTTTATAGATCTTAAGTTTGCTTTATTCATAGTTTTCTCAAAGATTTGCTTTAGTCATAGTTTTAAATGTTTTATAAAATATAAAAATCTCTTTTGAAAAGTTTTTTTTTGGTAGCATTTGAGAGTTTGAATGAAAAAGGAAATTCTTGTGAAAATAACTAGTTGTCTTGTTTTGAGTGCATTGGAACAAATACTCTTCTTTTGATTTGTTTTTCAAGAAAGATTTGTGTTTACAAGTATTTGCATTCTCCAACTCTTTCCTAGCTAGAAATTCATTGAAGAGAAAAGATTGCTTAATCATCTTAAGTGCATTTTTGTATTGATTTTGAGTCGAGTCTTTACATGACGAGTTTCATCTCCATCACCTATTGACTTAATCAAAAGCCAATAAAAAACACGCTTAAAATAAAATCAATCTAGCAATTTTTTTGTTTGTAGGGCTCTAATACACCAACATAGCTTAGGCTAGTATCTTGGAGTAAGGAGTAATTAACTCTCCAAGATAGTAAAATAATCAAGTAGTTGTATCTTGTGGTAGGAGAGAAATCCAATTGTTGCATCTATGCTCTGGGAAAGCTCCTCTTAAAGGCGAAGAATGAGATCATGTTCGAATTAGTGTGGGAATCAATCCTTCCTCATTGGGAACGACGCCAGATATTCACATATTACAAATGGTAAAACTCAGATTAACCATTGTCGAGGAGCCTGGTGTCACTTGTTAGTAAACCTCGAATTATGTCGAGGAGCCTTCAAGGGGATTGAGCTTGCTACTCTGCCCTTTCCTGCGTATCGGATCGTAGATTGTTCCCCAAGGTATATTTGTTTCTGTTGGTAACCTTAGTGACCATATTCTATAGAATTCTTCCTAAGGTGACGGTGGCAGGAAGATCCCACTGTACCTGGAGCAGACGTTGGCTAGACTCACTTGGATTTTCTGGGGGGTTCTCTTCACTTGAGACGATTAAGTGGAGAAACTTGTGCCAGTCTATTCATTAAGCAGGTTGCTAGGGTAACTGTTCCAACCGCTATTTCTGTATCGAACTCTGCGACGTTGGATTTCATCACCAACTAGTGTTTTCGGTCCGGAAAGTTACTGTTTGTGTGTGCTTGACCTCCTAGATTCTTTAGGCGTGTGATTCAATTTGTTTGGTTCTTTAGAGGCTTTAGGTAGTTTTCATTGAGATTTTACTTTGTTTGTGTGTGAAGTAGTTAAAAGTCTTTAGTTGTGGCTGAATTACCGAGGCATTCCCGTAGACTTCGGGGCCAATCCCCTGAGTTTGTTAACGTGGCTGAGTTACTGAGGACGTCCCGTAGACTTCGAGATCAACCTCCTGTGGACATACGAAGCCAGCTTAAAGGCTTGAAATTCCTCATGTCTCCTAGTGATGGTAGAAGTGGGTCACCTAAAGAAGGAGAACCTTCTTTGATAGTACATTCAGATTCTCAACCGTTAGTAATTTCAGAAGTTACTGGTAGTATTGCATCTACTAGTGATATAGGTGAAGAACCTGAAGTATCTGAACCCGAATATGAAGTTGATGCTACTCCCGTATCAAAGTTTGTTTCTCCAACTCCTAGTGGTCCTAGTTCTCCTAGGGTAGAAACCGTAATTACCCAAGATCTTCCTTCTTGACTCATAGTTATTGAAGAGCTTGCTATTTCGGACATCAAAGAAAGCTTTCCTTTTCCAGAAGATCGACCTATCTTAGAACTTAGGGAGCGTGAATTGATCTTTTACAGTCCACCTAGGAGCACTGCTTGGTACCTTTCACTGACTAATCTTTTGGAAAATCCGGGACTAAGTTTTTCACCACCTCGCATTTTTTATCACCCAGCACCTAGAGATCACTATCCTGCATTTAATATGTCTAGTCCGTCATCCATGTTTTCTCAATCTCCGGAAGCCTATTTGTACGGCGATCCTTCTGTTCTCGCTGGATATCAGTCCATCTCTGGTACTTTTTTGGGAGCATCTCCTCAACCTATCGAACACAAGTTGTTAACTTGAAGTAGTGGTACTAATCTGTTGAGTGTAGAAGATATTCTAATGATGTCAGGTTCTCAACCTCAAGGTGGCCAGTTACCGCTTGGGGGGCAACCTCAAGGTACTCAGTATGTGCCTGGGGGGGAAACCTCAGGGTACCCAGTATATTCCTGGGGGGAAACCTCAAGGTACTCAGTTTGCACCTGGGGGACAACCTCAAGGACAGTACATACCTACGGTACAGTACGTTCCTCAAGGTCAACCCGAGACTCAATATGTACCCCAAGGTCAACCTCAGTATCAATATGTACCCCAAGGTAAACCTCTGTACCAATACGCACCTCAAAATCAACCTGAATATCAATATGTACCTCAAGGTCAACCCCAGTATCAGTACCATAGATTATTTTAGGGGCGAATGTTCGCCCTTTGGCGAAATTAAGGGGTTTTAAATTTTTAGTGGACGAATATTTTGTATCATAGTACATTTTTACAAATCACCTAAAATAGCCCACCTTATTTTAAGGGAGAGTGTAAAAAAATTAAATTTAGCCCTTGAAATTAGGAGTTACAACCTTCCATTCGCCCAATTTCAAGAATAATTTTTATTTAAGTGAATCCATTTGCCCATTTTCAAGAATAGGTTTTATTTAAGTGATTCCCATGGGCCAAATACCATATTTATACAAGAGGTGTGGTAAATTAATAAAAATATAAATAAATAAGAAGTGCGGTAAAGTGGAGGTATGGTAAATAAATAAAACATCTTTTTATACTTACTCAAAAGGTATGGTAAATAAATAAAAATATAAATAAACTAGACGTATGGTAAATGAATAAAACCTCTTTTTATATTTAGTCCAAAACCCTCATTCTATTTATGAAGGCATAAGAAAAAGGTTTTATTTAAGTGAATCCCATGTGGCAAATACCATATTTGTAAAAGAGGTATGGTAAACTAATAAAAATATAAATCAATGAGAGGTATGGTAAACAAATAAAACATTTTTTTATATTTACTCCATAAGTCCCCTTATATTTATGAGCACTCAAAAAATGTGTTATATTTAGGTGAAACCTATGGGCAAAATACTATGGGACAAATACCATGGACTAGATTGTTGTTAATACCATGCAAAAAAACATTATTAACCCTAATATTAGTATAATAAAAATAAAAATGGCACATGGTATTGACCCATGGTATTCACCAAAATGGCACATGGTATTGACCCATGGTATTCACTTGGAATGTAGCCTATTTAAATGGGGGAATTAAACCAGAATAGATCCATCTTTACTCTGGATCTACTAACCCCCGAGAGGTATTAAATATCGTGATATGCAAACTAGATAGAGTGAAAAAATATTTAATCCGATCAAGAGTAAAACTGGATGTTGTAATTTAATGTATGTTAAACATTTTAGCTTGGTTAAAATAAAAATAAAATAAAAATCAACTATTAATTTTATTAATTTTTATAAATTACTAATAGAAATTTTTAAGCTCCAGGTTTATGATAACCCATGGTAATACCATGGTATTCATGTGAGCATAGAATATTTAAAGGGGAAATTCTGTCATCTTAGATCCATCTTAATTATGGGTCTACCAAGTGCTTAGAGAGATAAATAGATTTCAATCCCCTAAGACTGGTAGATGTGGAGTTATGGATATAGGTTGGTTTTTATGATAATGAAGATATTAAATAGACTTAGGAAATTATATTGTAAAAACATCTTAAGGTGAATGGTTAAAGCATAGACATTGGACAGGTATATTTGTATACTTCTATTTTAAATTGAAACAAATCCAAGGCTAAAAGGAATGGATTGATTGCACTAGTGATCCTTCTATAACTTTCCAACATAGGCTAGAGTAAACAAATTGTAATTTGGGTAATTTTTCTAACTGCAAACATGAACATACTTTTGTATTGCCAGGGTGGTTACGAGGTCCCTAGAAGTGATGAATTTGAATTTTTCTTGGTTATATATATAGTATTAGGTTTTTTCTCATGCTTTCTGTGAATGACACGGGTGAATTTTATCCTACACCCACTAGGTTATCGATATGTAATTTTGGTAATTTTGATTTCAAAAAGATATTTTAAAGAAATGCAATGATTTCATTTGTGTATTCAATAAACACAATATTCTAATGGAATTTTGCATTTGTGGTTTACCTATACAGATTCCATGGAGAAGTATTAGTGGTGTGACATCAATTGTCCTCAATCAGAGGCTTTGGTTTTACTCTTTTCTGGAAGCAAATACTTTCTTCCAACATTTTTGAGTTCCATGAAAATTTTGAAAGTCCTAATAGTAATCAATTATGGGTTCAAGAGAGACATAGTATTCAATTATGGGTTAAAGAGATCCACACTGAATGATCTATCGGCCTTATCTTCACTTAGTTTAAGACTATTCACTTGGAGAGGATACATGTGACCCCACTTCAAGAGCATAGTAAAGTCATGTAGAACTTAGAGAAGCTATCTTTAAGCTTTTAGTGAAGATTGGAAAAATATCTAGGTTCAATAATACCCAGTGGAGCATTAAGCTTCTAATAATGCTAGATTTTAACCTGGAGCACTTTTGTGATTTGGAGGAGATGCCCCCTCGTATTTGTGACACCATCTTCAGTTGTGAATTGGACTATTACTAACTATCTTTCCTTTCGAAAAGGTTACCTGATACTTGGGGAACCTCAAAACTCTTTAAGAATGTTAAGGAAGGAAGAAAGTACTTAGCTAAGTTCTCTTTGCTTTTCAAGTTTTTTTCTTGGATATCTACAACATTCAGGTAGGAAAGGTACATTCTGATAAATGAAAATTTGTTCTTGATAGAAAAGGCCCCAATTTCAAATTCAATGCTTTCAAGAAAACATTGTATAACCTATAATTGGGTTTCTAAAAGGAAAGCATATTTTTTCAATTTAAGTATCATGATCCCATATTCCAACTTATTTTTTAGTAACCCATTAGGCTTTGTAGCTTTGAATAAATCCATGTCTTTTGATAAGATCCGCTTCCAAATTAGAACTCAGTTTCCTTTTGGCAATAACCACATACAATGTCTTGATTTTGTTATTGAGAAAATAGAGGTTGTGAAACAAGATTGTGCCATATAACTGTAATGTTTCTAAAAGGAAAGCATATTTTTTCAATTTAAGTATCATGATCCCATATTCCAACTTATTTTTCAGTAACCCATTAGGCTTTGTAGCTTTGAATAAATCCATGTCTTTTCAGAAGATCCTCTTCCAAATTAGAACGCAGTTTCCTTTTGGCAATAACCACATATAATGTCTTGATTTTGTTATTGAGAAAATAGAGGTTGTGAAACAAGATTGTGCCATACAAGGACTTGATTCATTGATTACGTATTCAATTATGGCTCTTGAAGTAACAATGTCTTGATTTTGTTGCTTGAAAATAAAGGTTACGCTTTACTATTTCACAGAATTTCTTACAATCTTTCCATAAGTATTGATTTGTAATCTCAGTCATTGAGGGATGACTGTAATGACAAAGGTAATATTCCATGGTTTGAAGTTCCCCTCTTACTAAATATTTAAATATATCACCACAATTTAACTGTTAGTTAAAGGAATTGTATTTGATTTGTAAACAATTCATTGCTTGATTTATAGATTTTGATTTTTTCCCTTTTTTATTTTTTTCTCAGATTTGGTGTGAGATATCTTCCAAGATTTAGGTTTCCTAGTTTCCCCACCATAGCTATGAGGTTCATATGCTATCATTAAATATTCTCGAAAGGTTACGACTTTTCCAGTAAGTGTGCTTTGAAACATTGTTGTTGCTTTTCCATGGTGTTAATGCAAACAAGCACTGCAACTAGTGCCATTATTTAGATTAAGTGCCAAAATCTAGATGGTCTTGTAATGATGGAGTGATTGTTTTCTAGCTACTAAGGCCATATGAATTTTTATCTCTTATGTTGTCCTGAGATATTAAAATTCAGAATAAGAATTGAGGTCTCATTTCCACTGCAGATTGTAGTCAGTTTCTTGAACATAATATATAGTAGATTATCTTTTACTAATCAACTATGGATGTGATCCCTCGTAGGAAAGGAAATTCAAAGTGACTTTGATTTCAAATTGATTTGTCAAAACATCCACACAGGAAAGGAGATTCAAAGTGACATTGATGTCACACTGATTTGTCAAAATGAAGGCAACAAAAAAGCAAACTTTGTATTCAACAATGCTCTTAATTTCATATGTACATGCACAAACATATTAGTAGAAAATATTGAAGGGTTGCCTAAGTAATATTCCATTCCACTACATTCTTTACAGCTTGTAAATAAATAACTCGGAACAATTCGTTACACTACTTTTTATTCTTTATTAATCAGCGGTTAAGATTTTGATATTGAACTGGCTAAGATTTTTCTTCCTTCTGTGAAATTGTGTGTTCTATAATGCTTCTTTTCCATTCACTATGTATAGCATATAAAGTGTGTCTAATGGAGTAGGAAGATTGGAAATTCTACTGATCCTTGAAGTATGTTACAAGGCAGAAACCCAACGGGGCAGGGTAGTTGCATCCCCACAAAGGGGTCACAAATACCAAAGTTGGTATTGGCTAGTGCCTTGAGCTAGAAAATTTCCTTTACCCTTGTATTAACAGTGAATCTGGAGAGGATTCTAATATTATCTTTATAAGATCTATATCAGTTAAGGTTGATGAATAAAATTCATGAGACATGAGCTAGGATGTCCTTGAAAGGTGGTTGTTGATTATTGGAAGCTATGATGGCCATTATGTCAGGCCAGGTGGTCGCACTCCCTTGATCGTTAGCACGATTGTGATCAAGATGGAAGACTTCATAGTCTAGATTGATTGTTTAGCAGTGATAGTTAGTGGGCTCATTCACAAAATCTTCTATTTCACTAATCCTTTTTATAGAATTGTCAGATTCAATTTCCAAAGGTTTTAATTACACTATAGAGTTGAGTTCTGAGAGAGTTGTGATTCACAGTGTTAAGTATAGCAGCTGTGACACTTGAATGAAGACAAGCATAGTAGATGTATCAGACTCTGTTATAAGCTTACCTGCATATTATAAAAGGACTTGGTTGGATTTTTTATAATTTTATAAACAAGTTCCATATCGTGGAAATGTGAAAAAAAACAGTGATATTGCCACCATGTGGCTCTTGTCATATATGGTTTTATACTTTTCAAAAAATTCTCTAAGAGTTCACAGTGCTAAGATTCACTAGGACCTTACAAAGTTTTATTATTTAGTGAAAGACTCGCCAAGATCTTACAAGATTTTATAATTGAGTAAAATATTCGCCATGCCTGGTGAGAGATTCGCCAAAAAATATATATACTATTATATTATTTATAAATTGCCTTCCATTTTTCCTATATACCATGGAGATTCACCCATTTATTATACATATAAATTTGGGGGGGTTCTTAAAATTTTCCTTGGCGTTGGCTCTGTGTCAGCCCTGCGTCACCTTCTCTGCCCTCTGCGTGAGCTCTCCTAGTTGTTCTGGCAATTCCAATTGTTCCGACCGTTCCGGATTCTGCGTGACAGGCAGCTTTTCTACTCTGTGTTGGCTCTTCTAGCTCTACGTCAGGACTGCGTGGGCCCAGACTAGCCCAACATCAACTCTCTCGGGCACTGCATTGCCTCTCTACAAACTCTCTCCACCTCTATGTCAGTATTCTCCGGAAAGTCCTTCTCCCGGATTCTCTCTGCCCCTCTGTTGCACGATGATCACTTAGTTTGAATTTCTCAGCTTCCTAGCCCCAAAAATCAAACTCTAGATCAATTCTCTCTCTGTGTGTTTCCAAATGAACCCCAAGCCTCCATTTTATACTTTCCAATTGAGTCTTCAACGGCCAAGATTAAGTCACTAATCAATGGCTAATATTAAAACATGACTTGATCTGCCTTCATGATCATTCTCACCCATATTTTGATTAATACCTATTAATATTTTGATTTCCCTAAGTTTAGCCTCAGGAACTCCATTAAAAATATTAATTATTTTAACAAAATACAATTCGAGTGGAATTTCACCGAAAGGTTTCTGGGTTCTTTAGAACGCATGTGCCTTAGCCTCTCCACCAATTTTCAAGGCTAGAGCACTTATGATGCTACCAAAAACTAACACTCCCTCTTAGCAAGGAAAGTGCTCTAGCAACAATGTCCACCTGCATACTACTCTATTTCTGAAGCATCTTCTTTCTGCATTGTTGCTGCCACCAACATTGTGTTGATGTTGTTATTGTACTGCTACCCAGAGACTGCCACTGCCACTACTGCATTTGTACTACAACTCCCTCTCAAACGTTGCATCTGCTATGTTGCTAGCACTGCCACTGCTAACACTACATCCATACTGCAACTGAGTTGTTGAGGGAAGCAACTTATAAACATCCAAAATTAGTTGAACTTAACTGTGTTCAGCACAATACCACGAATGTTGGAATCTGACTGTTCTAGTCTTTAAGCCTCTAAATCTTTTGCGTTGTTGCCGACTTTTGCACTATGCCATCTACATTGTTGCCAACCTTGCTCTGCGCTAATCAGTCTATGGTCTCCAGCTACTGCATTTGTCCTCCAAACAATCCACTGCATCATCTGACACTAAGTCCATCTCACTACTATTGAATCTTTGGGCTCTCGTAGCAAGGAATTGATCTAAGAGGTGGACTCCTCAAGGATCCCGCCAATATCTAGTCCTCCCGACTACAGCTCTATATCGCCCAATCTCCCTCCTGGAGATGCGTGGGCACTCATGGCAAACTCATCCTCGTATATCTTTGCTGAAGCAACCTTAGGATCATGTTCCTCATCCTTGTCCTTTTTCTTCAAAGGACACTGGGATGCATAGTGGCCCATCTTGCCACAACTGAAACATTTCACTTTCGAAATGTCCTTCTTTTGCTTTGGCTTTTGTTGTCCCTTTGATGCTAGAGCTGTGTTTTCCTCCTCCTCCTTCGTCTTTGTGCCACTCCCACTACTGCCACTAAGGTTGACCTTCACTAGGTCCCTCAACTCGTCTTGTTGAAGAGTCACCCACATCTTCTCCCATGAAGGTAGTTTTTCTCTACCCAATATGCTTTGGACGAAAACTTGTCATTCATCTGAAACTCCATTTAGGGCTATCCTCATCATCGCGGTTGGTTGAGTGGACCCTACTGCAGCAAGATGGTCTCTGATGTCTTAAAGACGTTGAAATAGAGGTTCACCCCTTCTCCTTTCCGCATCAAAGTCCACTACAACTTTTGCTCCAAATACATCTTTCATTGTTCGGAAGAGCCTTCATACAGAGAAGACAAGGCTTCCCACATCTCTGGGGTTGTATCCTTGCCCTGCAAGTGTGAGACCACATGATCTTGAACTCTATCAAGAATGAGCCTCTTCGCCTTCCCCTGCTCGGCTTTGTACTTCTTCTTTTGATCATTGTCAGCAAGAACAGCTACAGCACTATTGACGTAGGCCTCAAGATCATATTCCTCCAGAACAGCTAAGATTCTAGTCTTCCATATGACATAGTTGGAAGCACCTTCCAACCTGTCCTGATCTCTGAGCCCATGCGATGCCATCTTACCCAACTATCGAACTGACTCCTCTAGTCACTGCTTAGCACTGCTCAGCAAGTGAGAAATTCGAACTTTTTGGCAGAAAGTTCTCTGAGGAGAAAAATTCCCCTTCTATGTGTCTTCGTTCTTTTCCAATGGATTTCTGCCCCGAAAGAAGCTGCACCCTTCAAGCACTGTGTCGACGCTCTTCATCACTCCTACCTCTGCAAACTCACGAAATGGAAATCATACCTCCGTCATCTCACTCAAAGAGAGATTTCCTCTGATCTGCTTCCCAGCAAGGACTGCGCAATCCCTTCCAGGGGATTTAAATCGCTGCCAAGTGTAGCTTTCGGCCTCACTGCTTAACACTGGATCTGCTCTTTCTATTTCAAGATCAATGCTTCGATACCATGTGAAAAGTCTTAGACTCTAGGAACCCCTACTGCAGCAAATCTGAATCTACTTCACCTACTTGCTTTTTAATTCGTCAAGTTATTCTTATGAATACTGAAGCAAATTACTTCTGCAGCCTACACTAATTAAATATTTGATCTCATGAAATAGAAAACAGAGCAAAGAACAAGATACATAGGACACTTATTTTTAGACACAGTAGTCCCCGAAAAAAAACCCAATGCGGGAAAAACGATGCAGCAATTCTAAGGGTTTATTATTATGCAATAGAAATATCTGAATACAAATCTAGGATGCTCATCTAACAATCTTTTACAGAGAAAATACTGACGGAAAATCTGAGTGAGTTTTACCTCATTTCACCCGATAGAATTCCAGCTAATTCAGTACAAGACTAGCTAACCCCGGCTATTTCGGTGTTGCCACCTGCGTCAGCCCTGCGTCACCTCCTCTGCCCTTTGCATCAGCACTCCCGGCAATTCTGGATTCTGTGTGACAAGCAGTGTTTCTGCTTTGCGCTGGCCCTTCTGGCTCTGCAACAGGACTGTGTGGGCCTAGACTAGCCTAGCGTTAGCTCTCCCCGCTACTACGATGCCTCTCTGCAAGCTCTCTTGACATCTCTGTCAATATTCTCTAGAAAGTCCTCCTCCCACGTTCTCTTTTCCCCTCTACTACACAATGATTACTTATTTCGAATTTCTCAACTTCCTAGCCCCAAAAATCAAACTCTAGATCAATTCTCTCTCTTTATGTGTGTTTCCAAATGAACCCAAAGCCTCCATTTTATACTTTTCTTGTTGAGTCTTCAACGGCCGAGATAAAGTCTCTAATCAATGGCTAATATTAAAACATGACTTGATCCACCTTCTAGATAATTCTCACCCATATTTTGATTAATACCTATTAATATTTCAATTTCCCTAAGTTTAGACTTACTTAGGAACTCCATCAAAAATATTAATTATTTTAATAAAATAAAATCTGGGTGGAATTTCACCAAACGGTTTTTGGGTTCTTTAGAACGCATGTGCCTTAGCCTCTCCACCAATTTTCAAGGCTAGAGCACTTCTAATGCTACCAAAAACTAACACCAATCTGCTCCTCTAGTCTAGCCAACACCTAAGCTACAATCTGCCAATCTAGTAGTTTATTTTGTCCATCAAACAGCTACACATTAGGCTTCAATCTTCACCCAACTTCAATTGTCAAGCTCCCTTTATGACTACTCGTCAAGGGCTACTCTTGGACACCAACAGGTTGCCCCCCAACAATCCAATGATGCCCAATACCTCTGTCAATAAGCCATTGTAGAAACTACTCCTAGTTAGGGTCTCTAACCATCGAAGTCAACCCTAACACATGGCTTCCATAGGAGACAACTTTGTCCACACTAGGACACCTTCCCTAGCAACAATTCAACATTAAATCAACATACCTTAATTCTAGTCCAACTCCTTTGTAGGTTAGCTTCACTGGTTAGGGCTCCATGAAGAGCTCCATGAATTCTCCATTAGACATGTCTTTTAGACATAACTATCTTCAAACCTACATGACTTGAATGCCTAAAAATCAATTATTAACTTCAAAAATTCATACTCATCTTCTACAACTCGGATTTCGACGATTTTCATTGTGTTGGATTCTCCTTGCCATCCTCTATCATCTCCATCCATCATATGTAGAAAATGCCTCATGGTTTTGGCCCAAACATCAATGGGTGCAAAACCCCAACCTTGGGTTCCAAGCCCACAATGACCTATTTTGGTGCTCCAACCTTCAAACCCCGAACCCTAGCGCTTGGAGTACCTCTTAAGCTATCAAAAATCAACAAAGATCAGGGACACCACATGTAAGCGAAAAGCCAGCGCTAAAACCCCTATATAGGGGAAAACCCAGTGAAGAACTCTTCCTTCAGTAATTCAAATTGAGATGGACCAAGAACCTAGACCAACAGACTTTCCTCCTCCACCAAGTCAGCCTTCTAGGATGATATAGTAGTCCCTTCTTATTCAACAGCTTCAGCCCAGCAACAATCCAGAAATTCGACTTTCGAGTTGCAGTGTTTCAACCTCCTGCAACAGAATTTCTGCCTCCCAGTTATTGCAGAATTTCGGTCCTCTTCCAGCAGCTACACAGCTTCACATGTGTGGGAAAGAGAGAAAATTTTGATTTTTATGCTTGAAAGAGTCCTCCTTCGCTATCCTTCTTCTCCTTTTTCCTTGAATTTTGCACTTTTGCTTGGCCCAGTTGCTGCAGATAGAACTTGTTATGTGTGTGTCAAAAGAGGTCAAGTTGTTGCCTTTCTATAGTGATTCTACTTCCCAATTTTAGGCCGACTTGGTGGAGGAGGCCTAGAAGACTAATTTTAATATAAAATAGATTTCTTTCTTGACAAATAATTCCCAAGAAGGGTTCTTTACATTATGACATGGGCAAGGACACTTGTCATAAGCCCTAGAAGCATGCAATGTAGGATTTGACCTAAAAATAATTGACCCACGCAAGAAACCCATGCCTTAATAAGTCAATTTTAATAATAATAAAATTTCATTTTCTTTCTTTTGAAAAATACATTATATTGTGACTTAAATCCATTTATGAAGACCGAACCTAGTTACATTCTTCAACATCTATGACTCTCTATCATGCACAAAATTCTATAAAACTATTTATCACTATTTGTGTTCCTCATGGAGAACACATACTACAATTGTTGTGTGTGTACACCACTAGCTCCACGAGGGCTTATTTTAGGTGTGGTCGTCCATGAGTGATGAGACTCAAGATTGTTATGAGACAATCATTTATCATTTATGATATGTATTTGAATTTTGAACTTGCTAACATTTTTTATTTTAATTATGGAACCATGAGTCCTTTTCTTATTCAGTGTCTAAATGTTTTGCTTACAAAAATCGAATATGCTATGTTGTACTTTTATAGATATGAGATGATGTTATGAATTATTACATATATTGTGGTTTTTATAGCTTATAAGGATTGGAATTGTCACTGGGTTCTTTTTTGTGCTTAAAATTTACCATATTTTAAGTGTTTTTTTTTTTTTGACGAGTCTTATAAGGGTCCTTCGCGAGCCTTATACGAGTCGACGAATCAATGCCACAACAAGTCTTATAAGGGTCGTTCCCGAGCCTTATACGAGTCAACAAATCAATGCCACAACGAGTCTTATATGAGTACGACTCGTGCAACATTGGTAAGAATCCAGAGATTTGGTCATTGTATCAAGGTGCAAATTCACCCAAAACCAACGCAAGATGCACATTGCAATAATCAACTTCAGCACAGATCAGAGTCGCATATTGATGTTGTGTCACAGAAGCACTAGTATTCTAGCTGCTAAGTTTCAGTGATACTACCTGATCCAGCAGTGTCAAAATTCAATTGCATTGACACTTTCCCATGCAACCTTAGCGTGTGCACTTTTGTCACAAAGATGCAAAGCCAAGTAATGCAAAGTTGCAAACATGCTGCCACATATCAACAGTCCAATAAATCGTCATGCATGGAAGACCAAAAGTCACAACAGATTAGTTGATTACTTAACACTGTGTTGTTGTAACCAGCTTCATGCTGTTTATATATCACTATACATCTTTACTTCATTACTCAAAATTGAGATTGCCACCCAAATTATTGCAACAATCAATATTCGATTTATGAACTCGTTTCTACTTAAGTTATCTTCACAATCTGTTGTGCCATGAATTATTAAACCGCTGTAAACATATGTTGAGATTGTCACAGTTGTCATTGTGGTTATAATAATTCAGCCAGTATACTGACATTTGGAATGGTAGTAATCCCAAATATTTACTCCAACCACAACTTCAAAGACCGGTTGAGAAGAAGAATCCATGTCCTGCACATGGAGCCTTGCCCCCCTTTACTTATTGCACAGGAGCTCCGATCAGACAACCATCCTCAAGCTAAACTTCAAAGATAATCAGAAATAACAAACTCGACTTCCAGGTTCCAACATGAGTACAAGTTTTCAGAACAGTTTTTTTGTTTCTACTAGAAACTTTTGTTCAGAACGAAATCAATCTATTATTTGATAATTCAACTAATTAGCAATTTGAATTGTAAAATCTTATTTTATAGTGATCCAGTTTTGGAATTGTAAGGTTATATTATGGTCTAGTTGTATCTGCTATAAAACAGTCATCAGTCCAGACAATGGTCTTCTGTTTCTCAGAAAAGTATTGACCTCCTGCCGATCTCTTTTTACTATGATTTAGCTGCAAGAGGATTTGTATTAACAATAAAATTTCTTCTTTTTTGGATTAAAAAATGTGGTTCCATGTGTGCATTACATAAATCTGAATTCCTATAGGAATCAGATTGTAGAGTTTTGACACACATGGATATGTGTGCACATCAGAAACAAATTATCATAAGAAAAGCAGAGTCTCGTCTCATTTTGCAATTTAAGGCTGGCCCAAATTTATATAGCATGTTAATACAGGTTCTATAGGATAAGCAAAGCAATAAACAAACCACAATGCATCTGTTGAAAATTAGAACAGACAAGTTCATTTGCAGCAGTGAACAACACTCCCATCCATATCCATCCTGCAAGTTCTATACAGTATATCTGACATAAAAGAAAACCCAATGCTCATGAAAAGTTCTATAAATTCATTCTGTCATAATATTAATGCTTATTATACTTGTAGAATTTGGGGCTGCTTCACAATAGTGTAAAACAGATAAGAAATGACCAAGAACAAATAAGTTTATGTAAACATCATAACTCAAGCAAGTAATTTAACCATGAGATTTACCAGTTCAAACTGCTCATCTAGAAGTCTGGGAGTTCTCTGCATTGTTTCCACCACATCTCCAGCTGTAGAAAATTGCGATGTATCATCAACCAGAGCCGCACTGATTTCGTCTTGAACAAAGACTGATTGATTGGCATGATCACATTCTTGCTTAATTTCTGTTAATCTAACAGAAGTTTCCCCACCCTCTTCCTCCGGTATATTAGCTTGGACAACAAAGTCTTCTTCCAAGTTTTCAACATCAGAACCAAACTCAGAATCATCACTTTTATCAAGTTGAGCAAGTACTTCAGGGTCAACAGCCTTCCGAACATTGCGCATATAACGTGTGCTTGAACTCACACCATACAGAGCATTGGAATTTGAGTCATCTTCATTACAGGTTGAAACTTGTAGATTAGATGCATCATATGCCTGAACCAGCAATAATAATAATAGTATCAGCAAAGCCAAATCCACACATTACAGGAGCAATTCCCTGTAGTTGAAACAATTTTTATACCCATTAAATTGTATATCTGCGCAGAATTCTACCAAAGATTCAGACATCATCAAACTCAAGTAAATTGGAATAAATTTCCAGAAGTTACAGGAACACTTCCTCAATAAATTTACTGTTTTGAATGCAGACCAGAGCGTAATTCTGTCAAAGATTCAGTTAACTGCAAACTTATGTAGATTGGAATAGATTTTAAATTTCACGTGTGCTACAGGAGCACTTCCTCATAACTGCAATGATTTTTCTACGGATTTAATTGCAGATCTGTGCATAATTCACAAAGATTCAAATAATAAGTTCAAACTCAAGTCAACAAGAATAATGTTTGACTGTTATTCTACCTTTCTTTATAACAATAAAAAGAAAAGGTAAGACAATGACCAGCAGGTACAGCAACTTGAATTGTGTTAGATCATTTTATCTGGTTTATAGCCTAAATTGCCAGGATCTGGAGCCAGATACAGATATAGATCGACCAGATTTTTAATAAGCCGGGATATGGAGCCATATATGGATATGCATCCACCAGATTTTTCAAAAGCCATGATCCAGATCCTGATCAGGAACCATATAAAGATACAGATCTGCCAGATTTCTTAGAACCTGGGATCCAGATACAGCAAGAAAATGGCCGCCTTAACAGTATTATAGAGATAAATTATATTAACATCCACAAATTACCAAAATAGGTAAACGAGATTAAAACTTAAACATATATGTCATTGGCAATGTGGGAGTGCCTAGGGCATCTCCTGAAAAGGAAAGGCAGAAACAAGAATCTACACAAGTAATTTGACAAATAACAACAGATTAAACCCAAGAAAAGGAAATGAAGTGGAAATAGGTACTCCATGAATGATTGTTGTTTGCAAGGTTGTAACCTTACAAATACCCAATCATCTTATTCAAATTTCCATTAGGATTCAAATTTCCATCTGGGATCAATAAAACTGACTTCGGGTCAGTAAGAGTGATATGACACACTCTCTTCCGATGAAACTGACTTCGGGTCAGCAGAGAATGGTATGAGACATTCTCGATCAATTCTTCTTCTTCATGGGTTCGGCAGAACAGAGCAGTGCAGGGCACTGATGGATCAGCGGATGGAGTTCTCCCTAGTTGAAAGGGAGTGTTAAAATTGACAACTAGGGCCAAACTCCATGTAGGTCATCTTATTAATGACAGCTGATATTTTTCTTGGACTCCTTTCATTGAGAGGTGTAGGATTGATCTAAAGATCATCTGATTCCAATAAGTATTCATGGAGATATGATTTTATTTGTGCTATTGGACAATTCGACAAGGTAGGCCAGCAACTAATATGCCCCCTCTTGTGCTCCACGTTTTACTGTAAAAGGAGGAGGTCTTCAAGTCATTTAAACACTCACTTCTCCTAAGATCTCTCTCCACTCGTTTGGGTTTAGTGGCTAGAGAGGTCAAGAGAGAGAAGCCCTAGACGCAGTGAAAAAAGGGTTCTATGTGCCCTAGACACAGTTGAAGAACGCAGCCCTAGCCGCTGTCAAAGGGAGCTCAAATACACAGCCAAAAGGAGCCCTAACAGTTGTCTAAAGGAGGCCCTCATACGCAGCCAAAAGGAGCCCTAACAACTGTCTAAAGGAGGCCCTAATACACAGCCAAAAGAAGCCCTAACAGCTGTCTAAAGGAGGCCCTTACACGCAGCAAAGAAGGAGCCCTATACGCAGCCAAGTGGAGGCCCTAAAGGAGGCCCTCATACGCAGCCAAAAGGAGCCCTAACAACTGTCTAAAGGAGGCCCTAATACGCAGCCAAAAGGAGCCCTAACAGCTGTCTAAAGGAGGCCCTTACACGCAGCAAAGAAGGAGCCATATACGCAGCCAAGTGGAGGCACTAATCTGCAGATCTAAGGAGCCCTATACACAGCCAAGTAGAGGCCCTAATCCGCAGCAAAGAAGGGAGATCTACCCACTGTTTAGGGGAACTTCTACATGCAGCAAGGCAGCCCTAATCTGCAGACATGAGGAATCCTTAAAGGAGGCTTAGCTGCATATCTAGGGAAGGGTTAAACATTCCCCAGACACAGTCTATACATCGCTGAACGCAGGCCTAAACGCAGTCACCTTAACACTATTCTAGGCCACATTTGTGGAGGGTTTCATGTGCCCTTAGACTGCTGTGAGAAGGGATCTGAATGGTTCCTTATATGCAGTCTCATGACTGCCCTAGCCACAGGAAAAGAGAAGGTTACAACAGTTCATTAGTGGGATGATTTGGGAGGTCTACTATATCAAGGAGGACTGTTATGATGCAGCATGGAGAGCAGAAATTCATTGGAGGACAACCACAGTCATTAAGAGCAGTTCTGGGCCAGCTTAGATGGGCTGTTAGGGACTGTGGTCAGTACCCTAATCAGTCCCTCAATTGCAGCATTACAACATGTTCAAGAGTTGACATTTCTATAGACTAAATGTTGCTGCGTTAATAATGATTGGACACTATCTGCGGTACGTTTGTTGCTATGTGCTAGGCCGCAGGCCATAGCGCCATAGCAAGAGTTGTTATGGGCTGTGTATCAGGGTGTGCAGCACAAGTGTATCAAGGTGCAGCACAAGTGTATCAAGGTGCAGGATAAGTGTATCAAGATGCAGCACAAGGGGATGCAGCATGATAGGCACAGTAAGGTACAGTTTGAAGATGCAGCACAAGGAGGTGCAGCATGATGATACGGTGCAGCATGAAGATGAAGAGCAGTAAGACGGGTACACCATGATGAGGTACAACTCAGCAGTGATGCAGCATGGTGCAGCTCTGTGATGAGACATGGTATGATGGTGCAGCACTGTGATAGTGTGATGGAATCACATGAGTCTATATCAGTTACCTCATGAGACATCTTCTTAGAGAAGATCTATGTTCTTATCTTGTCAAGTCAAAGTGTTGACTTCTAATGTATATGTACTATCTCTCTCTCTCCCTGTTGAACTATTGAAGAACATATAAGAAGAATTGATCAAGGGTTTCCCCACATTGGGGTTTGTCCCTGGCTAGCGCCACATCTTGTGTCCTCTTGCCTTGGCTTGTCTTATGCGATTTATGTTTATGTTCTATCTGTAGTTTACTTTAATGTTGATGTGATTGCTAATCTAGAAGAGATATTGAGCTAACTGTGAAAATTGAAATAAATTGCTCTAAGCATAGAACATACCTACAATTAATAGGAGTATGGCGGTTGATGGAATTCAAGGTATGGTATAACGTTATTCAATGTTATCCGGGTTATAACATTATATGGAAGTGGTGTGGGGGGGTATGGCGGTATTGGCGAATCCACGACGGACAACGTAATATGGACTGTAACATAAGAATGGAGGTGTATTTACTGAGCCGAGCAGTATTATGAAAGGGTATAAGCAGTAGAGTACCGTTTTCTGCGCAATATGAAAGGGCATAAGTGTGTTATAACAGTGGAGCGTATGGAGCAATCGATTGTGCAGGAGGGCCGAGCCAAGTGGGCCAACTACTTATGGGAGGTATGCAGTATAAACTGGAGCAGCGTAGCCACAGTCAGGAGGGTCGATGACAATTGAACAATGAATTGCCAATATCCAACATCTAATAATAATATAAAATACCCAAAACATGCAATTTAGGTGTGAGAAATATTATAAGCAATAGACAATCAAAAGGAAACTAAGGAGGGGACAAGTGTCCAAAACTGCCTCCGTTGTTGTTGCTTCCGCCATCACTGGCAGAACCGGGAGAAGGATACAATGCATAGGCATTTTCATCCCAATGCCGCGAGGCCAGCCTCGTAGGAACCACTGATTCTCATGGCCAATTCAAAAATTGTGTATCAAAAACAATATTTGTTATGCATGACATTTCAACAACCTTGAAAAGAAACGTGCACGCACAGTCTCCACACCGTTCTTTAAATACGCCAACGCAGAACTAGCGGCCTTAGCAGAGGCTTCAATGTACAACGTTCAACTCTCAACCAACTCATTCAACAACAGATATTTTACAGAGATGGCAGTCTAGAACAGTGGTACAGAACTGGCATGTATAGAAAGGCCACCAAAAAACAAGCTCACATAAACAAATGGCTCATACTTGAGCAAGGCAGGAGATCACCCGCTCTAATACCATGTTAAACTCACATGGAATGTAAATAGCTAATTTAAATGATAAGCATGAGATTGCATATATTATTGACATGATATACATTTATAGTACATGGTGTGACCCTTGGATTCATATTCCAAGTGGTCTCTTGCACTCCGACGGCTATTCACATTCCACACCAACCAATAGAGGATTAGGTGTCCAACAAAACTGATTCCAACTCTCCTCTATTTATAGATTCCTTCATGGGCTCCCAAATGTGAGGGAGGTTGTGAATGCAACCCCCAATTTTGGGTTCTTTTGCCCCAACTGACCCAACAACGGAAAATTTGGGTTTTATCCCCTTTATCAAGACTATAGCCTACGAGGTTGGATAGGCTATTCCATCCTTCTGTAGATAATTAAGTCTTTGGGGGCATTACGGTCCCCCTACCCGACATTGCTCGTCCTTGAGCAATGGCAAGTTTGGGGGCTGCAAAATTTACCTTCCTATTTTCCAGGAGGACCTCTCTTGATTGGACATCCTTGTCTTGTGAGTTTCTAGAGAAGATTATGACCAGACGGTACATGCTCTTCATGTTCATAATCAACTAATCCAATGGACTATTCCATTTCCAATATTTGTGATTGCCGATTCACTGCATGAAGAAAAGGTGTGAGCAACTACCAAGTTATTCTCATCAACATTGTCTTCAGTGAAGCAATCCTCTACCTTCTCAAGAACATCATTCTACTTCATTGGCACAGAAATGGCAGTTATGACACTGAAATCATTATGATGATGTTCACCACGATATTTTTCTCCAGTTGTAACATTTTGAGGAGGATAACCTTTAAGAGACTGCTCATATTTCAGCTTCAGTTGCTAGAAGCTATCAACATAATGAATCCTTTCCAACTCATCAAAATAGTTTTCAACCACATGAAATGAGAGACTTGAAATGTTCCTTGCAAATGTACTCAATAAGCTCAAGCACTGCCAAATTAATAAGGTTATAACGATTTCCATTAGTTGTAAGGGCTTGTATAACTCGAGAAGGCTTGGAAGAAAGGATTACTCTACAGTGGAGGAATTTCACCCGGGTACAAATCCTGGACTATGAGTGAGTGCCATTTAGATGTCGCAAATGTCACAAGGTCGGGCATCTATTCAAAGAATGCCCTCTGGTAATGAAAGCCCAGGAGACAGCAGCAAGTCAAGAAGCGATCATTGACAAAGGTACTCCTGTCATTTGTAGAAAGCATACAGAGGTTGGCCCTAAACCTCCCCGGAAGGCGACCCCGTCCAAGCTAGTGTAGCACGAAGTTGGAATGTCCACAGGTCCTCCATCCCCTCCTCTGACTCGAGCTCGGGCAGCGACAGAAGCGGCTCAATCAACGGGTACTCCTCTTCCCTCATCCCCTTCTCTATCTTATGTTAATGCATCTAATGCATAGCATATGCATAATGCATCAACCACACATGGTTACATCTCCCCTGCATCCACCCTTTGTTCACCCCTCACTCAACTCGTGGTAGACTCTACCCCCCCCCCCCCCACCATCACCCTCCCTGTGAAATCCCCCTCTCCCTCCATCCCACTTGGTACCCTCCCATTCCTATAACCTTCGTTCGCGAACTCCCTTTGGAGATTCTCAGCCATACACTGACCTTGGTTTGCTCTTCCTGCGTCCTCTGTTAAACCTCTTAGAGGGTGCAAATCATACCTCACTCATGCCACCCTCCGCGCAGGGGCAGAGGTGATCTTGGGCAGACAATCTTCTTTAGATCGGGTTCTTAAGGCAAAGCAAACCCTAGACATGGTTCCCCCATGAAATGCCTCTCCTTTAACTATAGGGGCTTGGCTAGTTCTCCCAAAAAACTAGCCCTTCGCAGACTCTTCACTGCGGAACCGATCGACTTAATCCTCATTCAAGAAACTCTAGGTGAAGCACATCATGTTTCTGAGATTCTACAAGCTATTTGCCCTGGGAGGATTTTCACTGCCCTGGATGCCATGGGACGCTCTGGTGGTCTGGCCATGGGATACAATCCCCGTTCCATTAAACCCTTGACTTGGGGAGGAAAGGGTTACATGAGCATTGATTTTTTCTCAGCCGAATTGGGAATGGAATTCAGGGTCATGAATGCTTATGTGCCGTGTCAAGGAAGGGAGGCCTTCTGGAACCACCTCCTTAATCTATCCTTGTCCTTTGCTGACAACTTCATATTGGGAGGGGATCTTAACTTTTCTATCAGATTCAGTGAGTCTTGGGGCTCATCAACTCAAATCGATCCACTCTCAAAAACTATGGAAAATCTTCTTGATCAGGCCCAGCTCACTGATGTACCAATGATAAAGCCCCTGCCTAATTGGAGGAATAGAAGGGTAGGGGAGGCCGCACTCGCCAGGAGATTTGATCGGTTTGTCATCAAAAATCAGTTGTTGCAGCGCTTATCCCATCATAGGCAGTGGGTTGGGTCAGGAGGCATATCTGACCATTCACCAAACATGGAAGTATCTGGTCTACCAAAATAAACCTCAGGCACCCTTCAAGTTCAACTCTGTATGGCTACAGGATCCTTCATACATTGAACTGGTCACTAATCGTTGGGCACAAAACCCACCCTCTCAGTATCATTCATGGGTTGAAGGCTTTTGTCAAAACCTTCTTCAGCTCAAGAAGCTCACTACTAAGCAATGTTTTAAGACTCCGACTCCGACTCCGACTCGGCCGAGCAATGACTCCGACTCCGACTCCGACTCGGTAATGACTCGGCCGACCCGTTTTCAATGACTCGGTCGTTGTAAAAAATACATTAAATATTTAGTTTTGTGATAAAAAAACATAATTTTGAAGATTTTATAGCTAATTTTAAAGATTTTCATTCATGTTTCCAAACACACAACATTATAATATAGATGAAAGACAACATATGATCAAAGTAGGCTCATGAACCAATCCATTATATCAAAATGGTACCCAATGGCAATACATAGTCAACTGTCATACATGATGAAAGACTAAAAACCAAAAACACATAACCAAGGAGGCTAGAAATGGCCTCTACAAGACTACAAGTCTACAACAAAAGTACTACTGGCCATAGCTACTGCCAGAGGAGCCAAGATCATGTCGATCAATCTTTGGATCATCATCATCATCAGAGTCAGAGCCCCCTGCCCATGGCTCCTCCTCATCATCATCATCTCCAACTACAACTGTAGATGTGGTACCAGTAGATGCACGCTGAGATAGAGTAGCTATGCGGCTGCGCTTCTGTCGTGGCTCAGGCTGAGAAGAGGAAGCTGGAGTCCTTGCTGGCTGTGAAACTGAGGCTGATGGATCTGCATTCAACTGAACATGTTGAACTTCAGCTGATGTCTCCAAATCGATATCTAAACCAAGATCCTCATCAGGATCAAACTCTGCTGGACAACTCTCCACTACCCAATCTGACGTTGGATCAATGTCTTCCAACAAAATGGGATCTGAATCAGGTCTTTTGTTCAGCAAATGGTTTCGTCTGAGCCGAAGGTTGTACTGGACATAAACTAGATCATTTAACCGTTTTTGATCCAAACGGTTTCTCTTCTTTGTGTGAATCCTCTCAAAGACAGACCAATTTTGCTCACACCCAGTTGCACTGCAAGTTTGACTCAAAATACGAATTGCAAACCTTTGTAATTCAGGAACATGGCTACCAAAGGCCTCCCACCATTGTGCTGCAAAACACATTGGAGTGTAATGAGTTAGCTCAACAAAAATACAAATTATATTTAACTTTCAAATTATAAACGATTTAACAAACTTAAAAAAAAAAAGTAAAACTATTACGAATTTGAAAATTGAAATTTTTGTTTACCTGGCTCATCTGCTTCTCTTGCAATCTTTGCTAGGTTCTTCCCAAAGGTACCTGCTGCATTGCTGAAGGTTGTGACCTGTTTGTGTACCTCCAGCTGATCAGACTCCAATGGGATCATGCGATCAATGCAATCAATCAGTCCATCTTTGACCTCCCCCCTCAAAGCTCCTGCCTCCTTAGCTTTATAATGATACCGTGGGTTCAAAAAATACCCAGCT
>APFE030952283.1:13043-32232 GCA_000404065.3 Pinus taeda | reverse complement strand
ATACAAGGGGTTGTCAAGAATAACATGCCCAATCATTTCTTTGCAAAATAAGGGTGTGAAATTTGGATCTCATGAACATGAGGAGGTTTTTCATTAATTGAAAATATTGCTAATTGTAGTACCAATTCTTAAATAGTTTATCCTAATAAAATTTTTATTATGTGCATTAATGCAAGCAAGGAAGAGCATAGACGAGTCCTCGTATAGAATATAAGTGCAATATGTTATGAGTGAAGAAACATGAGGGAGCTTGAGATGAATTATGTCACTCGTGATTTTGAATTGGTAGAAATCATTTATGACTTAAAAACGTAGAGGGATTAGCTAATTGGAAAGAGGTTTGAATCGATAATAGACCAAAAAGTTCTAAAACATTTGTTTCAACAAAAAACTTTGAATGCTAGAAATACTAAACAAATAGAATATCTAGTTGAATATGAATTTTCAATCAACCACATTAACGAGAAGGGAAATAAAGTAGCTAACGCAGTGAGAAAAAAATTTCCACTACAAAAATTACATATTTTTGAGCTTATATGAGGAGGGTTGTGGTTTATTATATAGCAAAGTGTTTGGAATTCAAAAAGATGAACATCAAGCATAGGCTTCCAACTATATTTCTATAGGCAATACCCATTCCTAAGTGTAGGTGAGAGATTGTTTGTATTGATTTTATTACCAAACTACCTAAGATTGTGAGGTAGCATGATTCCATCATGGTGGTGATCGATAATATCACTAGGGCTTCCCACTTTATTCCTATGAATTCAAAATATAAGACAATGAATACCACTAAAACATATATGAAGGAAATTTCCAAGTTACATAGACCACCTATGGCAATCATTTGAGACATGGATCCTAAGTTTGCATTAAACTTTTGGAAAGGTTTGTTCAAGGTATTTGAAAATGATTCAAAGTTTAGTATGGCATACACTTAGAGTTATTTATGAATATAAATAGGCTCAATCATGTTATTGAATATATGCTAAGGATGTATGTGATGAGTAGACCATCAAAAGGAGAGGAATATTTGAACTTTTTGGTGTTTACGTATAATATTGGCAACGAACATCTTTGAAGATAAACACATTTAGGCTCTCTCTATTAGAAAGTGGTCTAGATTTATGAAGGGAATAAATGAAATAGATATTTATAATTAAAACATAAAGATATGGTAAAACTTGACTTCTATTAATAAATGAAATGTAATAAAACTGAAAAAAAATGGAATGAAGCAAACTCACTCAAATGGTTCTAGCGTATCTCTGAGAAGAGATGTGACGACTACCCGCATTCACCATAATGCGTTACAATGAGGTCAAAAGGCCCTTTTTAACATAAATAAACAATAAAAAACCTTAAACACCTAACAATCTAACCCTAGGATATGAAATGCCAAAAGTTTTGGGGCCCTTATGGCGTTAGTTTGTACGTCATCTTCCGAAGCCCATAACTTTAGCATACGATCTTTATTTGATTTACTCAATAGATTATTCAAAAGTTCTAGATGGGAAGTATATGTTGGGTGTGTGTTATACTCTTTCCATGCATTATGGGGTCTAGGGAAGTGCCTGAGAAATTTTATTTATTTTATGTGAACCCAATAATAACTGTGTGGCCCTAAGGATGGCAGGTAGACCCAAAGATGGTAGGCAAACCTACCCGTGATTTTTTGCATGGTTTTCGTACATCATTTCTGGGCACAATGGTTTTTTACCTTGGTATTTGTAGATCTGGTCAAGGGAACTATGATTATGTTCTAATTCAAGGTTAATGGATTAGGGTTTATGATGCTTTGACATGTACATATATGTATTGTAACATTGAAAGGAATATAATGAAAAATCAATCTGGTATTCCGGGTCTTTGGATCAAGGGGAAAGTATTTGTGTATATTTGTTTTATGTTCTCTCCATTGTATGATTTTTTGTTCTATGAATTTTTTTGGAGGTAACTTTTGTATAGGGTTATGACCTTCATCTGGTATCAAAGTTATTTTGGCTTCAAGGGGATACCTTTGCTACTAAGGGGTTTTTCTTGGGCCTGTGGTAGACCCTATTATAGTGGGATATCTGCACGATCATTTCTTCTGGTGAAAAAAGATGGTGAATAGTGGAAATACAAAGATCAATTAATTCAATGGATAAAGTTTTGAGTTGTGGAAGCTCCAGATGAAGGATTTGTTGGTGGATAGAGATCAACAGTCACAACACACCAAAATATAAAAGTACAAATATGTACAAAGTACCCATGTAGGGATATAAGAATAACACTTTTTCAAATAAAGCCCATTTCTTGGGCCCAGATAAAGGAATCCCATCAAGTCAACGAACTCATAGGCACCTTCTACAAGTGCACATTTTACAACGTAAGGACCATGCCACATGGGCTCGAATTTTCTAGCTCCTAGCTTATCATGTTCTTGATCATATCGAAATACCAAGGCACCTTATGAAAAGACACGATTATTGACTCTTTTATCAAACTATACTTTCATACATTTCTTTTGACCCTAACTAGTGAGTGAGACATCTCAAAAAGTCTCACCTAGATGCGCTAAGTATAAATAACACTCTTCCTCTATAGAAGTATCAGGTAGCAATTTTATAAATATCTTAAGTGATAACATCTCGTACTCAATTGGTAATAACTTCTAGACCATATACAAGTTGAAAGGGTGTAAACCTAGTGGTAATTTTTCTTAAGGTATGGTTGCCCATAATGTTAAGAAAAGCATAAGACTCCAAGTCCTCTTATGAAATCCCTATAATCTGTTGAAGTACGGTAGTCAACAATTTGTTCATGGCTTCTACTTGGCCATTGGACTACGAATAATAGTGAGCTAGCTATCATGACATAGACCCAACTTGGTAGTAACCCCACCATCATAAAATTTCAAAAGTGGATGTCAGGTGTTGTTGCGGCTGCAACACCCTCCAAAATTTTGGCTTGCATCTAAATTTTAGAGCATTCCTTGGTTTTTCCTTTGATATTTGCAAACACTGAAGCTCATCCCATGAGCTCTTGTGAAGTATTTTCACCCTTTTACTTTTTGACCAATGGTCATCATTTGGCACATTGATTGCTTTGTCATGATTGCGATCTTATTTTGGCAAGTTTGAAAGTTTTCCTTTGTGTGTTTGGGTTGTCTTCGCTATGCAAACATCTTTCATACTCACACAAAAATTTGTAAGCATTGTTATGCAAGTATCGTCATGGTTGTTCAAAGGCCTATCTCAAGTGTCACACTTGTTTCTTTTAGCTCCAAGACAATCTCACCAAGGGCATGTTTTGTCTTGTTGTACAGGCGGTAGATGTTTTCTCATCATCGAAGTATGCTAAGTGTATGATCAAAATGTTAAGTCTACACAAGTTCACTTGCTTTCAATACTTAGCCATTTTCCTAAAAATTTGTCTGATCAGACAACCCTATTCCATTGGATCCTGATTGAGATGCACTCTAAAGTCTCAGCCCTTATTGACCTTGATCTGCTACCCGAAGTTATGTAGTGCTTGAGGCTATCCTACAGGACAGTTGCACTGCACAATCCTAGAGGTCAGCAGCCTGTCTGCCTCTGAGAACTATGTAGAAACTGCCTCATCAAGCCTCCTTCTAGTCTTTTAGAACACTGCACTCCACCAAGACCTGGGTCTATACTTATCTCCAAAACTGCACTCACATGTCTAGTTGGTCTAGTTCTGCCTTGCTCTGTACTTCCTTCAAAAATTTTGTAGACATGTCTAGTAGGCCTTTGGCTACATGTCCTTCACTATTCTCCAAAACTGCACAATCATGTCCAACAGGCCTCCTACTATCTATCTTGCATTGATCTCCAAACATGCGCAGACATGTCCAGTTGGTCCTCTGCTACCTTGCTTTTCAATGCCTTCAAAAACTACGCATACATGTCTAGCAGGCCCTCTACTGCATGTCTTCCACTGTTCTCCAAAACTGTACAATCATTTTCAATAGGTACCTTGCAACCATATCATGACTTGCTCTTGAAAACTGCATAGAACTGTCCAACAAGTCCCCTGCATCCTTGTCTTTCCTTCCCTCCGAGAACTGCACAGAAGTTCTTGTTAGGGTCCCACCTTATAGCCACCATTGGTGTCCTTCACAATGCAATTTGACCTCCGAGTGGTCACTACGCAGTTTTTATCGACAATGCATCTTGTCCTCCTAGAGTTCCTCATTCCAGCCTGAGCTACACTCTATGCTATCTCAGTGAGTTGTCCTCCCTCCCTGTCACCTAGAACATGATAACAATGCATCATGCTAGACTAGGAGGTTTTGGATTTGATGTCATCCTGTCATGAGTGAATTGTCGAAATAGGTACATTGATGGCGATATGAAAGACGGGATGAAGGAGTGAACATGCAAGAAGAATTGCTTGCAGCTAGATAGAAATGCCAATCACATCAAGCAACAAGCGAAAGGAGCATGTGCATTGAACCATCATGCAATACTAAGACCGTCAAAGATCCCACAGAACTATGCCATGCAGAGGAGAAGACAAAGGAAACCAAGAGTACATCCATCACTCAGCAGTGTAGCAGCTTGACACGGACACCATAGTTAACCAATACATGTCACTAGTGTCATGTTGAGTTATGTCATGAGTTGACTTGACCACATCATCACTATGGGCCATATCCATTATAACTCATTGTAATGCAAAGTGAAGTCTAATGGATGCACATAAGAAGTTGAAGAGTCATGTTATTTGAAAAGTCATTGGAAGTTGAACGGTCATGAGGGTAGTCTAAGAGTCACAAGGGTCAAGCATCACTCTTGGCTACATATACCCCTCCCATTGTATGAGTAGGTACTTTTCAGCTTGGTTCCTCCCACATAGCGTTGAGAATCTGTAGTTTGTTCTTTGAGGAGCAAGGAGTGGCTTCAATGCCCCACTACTAGGACTATTGATGTATGGTGTACAGATTTGTCTTAGGACTTTTTCTTAATCGAGAAGCCTGTTAAGGCCAGCACGTTTTCATGCATGTTTTGTAGATGTTTGTAAGACTACTCTTTAAACATTTGTAATGCATGTTTTCTTAACCTATACTAATATAGTTGAACTACTTTGGTTATTTTAGAACTTACATTATTGAAAATGCAGTGTATTGTTTATCATTGTTGTCCCATCCCTGTGGACTACTCTGCAGGATACTAGACAAACCACCTTTGTGTATTGGCTATCACTGATGTAACATCCTTGTGGAATAATCCGTAGGATACTTGACAAAACATATTTATTTTCTAGTTATAACGAATGTCACATCTGTGTGGACTACTCCGTTGGGTGGTGTATGTGTTGTCCCCTTCACCTCAGTTTTAATGACTACTGCATCTGTTGTGGACTATTCTGCTAGGTGCTAGACAAACCTTTCTCGTTTGAGTGTATCTCTTCCTATGTGGTACTACTACCTCTCACTTAGAGTCTCACTTTACTCTCGCTCTTTTTAGTAAGAAAACCTTCATACACTTCATACAGTTACATTATGCACTCACCAGACACACGTAACTTGTAGTTCAAAGATACCAACATATCACTCTGATGTGCTAATAGCTAGAGCCAAGGTAAATCTTTAAGTAAATGGAAACCGGTGGCATCATAGTGACAAGAAATGATGTGAGGTGTAGTTGGGACTTCATATTGGGGAGATCCCCTTTGTTGGCACGTCCAACACCATCAACACCATGCTCAATTACAATGGCTTGTGGGACACAGAATCTAGCAATCACATAATTGAATATGAATAGGGAAATACTTTCGCCATCATTCTTATATGTAGGAATCGCCTCGACCTATTTAAAAAAGAAATCCACCGCAGGGATAATAAATCCATGGCCCCTAACTAAGTGAGGGTTAAGTGTCATGAAATCAATGGGACATTTTTCAAAGGGTACAATAGTAACTACTACATGAAGAGGATCACGAGGGGCACATATTTTTTGATTGTAAGTTTTAAAAGCATGGCATTTCTAGACCGAAAGAATATAGCCTTTGAACAAGAAGGTCAGAAATATTCAACATGCAAGATTTGTTGGCTAGTGACATACACTCACATATGATAGCCACATGCTCTAGAGTGACAATCATTCAAAGCTTTTTTTACTTCTTCATGTGTTAAGCATCGATGAAAAATTGAATCAATTCCATGATGATAAAGTGTATCGCCAACAATGTTGTACTGTTGGGATTGGTATCGAATACGATGATGTTAAGTAAGAGATAACTCAGGCATGAAAGTTTGACTCTTGAGATAAATAAAAATATATACATACAAAGCATCTAGTGAACTGATAAGAAAGAGAGATTCATCTAGAATAGAATCCTCTACCATGGTTTTTGTCCCAACATAAGGGAAGTCACATATAAGTTCAACAAACACGAGGGATTTTTTGGACTTGGATTTGACGAATTCCAAATAAAATTCCTATGGGATGAAAATTAAATCGGAATAATTTCACCCAAGAAATTGTCGTGTGAGAATAAAGACCATGGGGTTACAATAAAAAACCATTATATTTTTGCACAACTCGATGTAGTGACGAAATATTTAGACAACTTGAATAAGTGTCAAGGTCAACTTTTCTACATGAAAGTACTTAATTTCATAGGTGGTAAGGCTCCTACTCAAATAATATATCACATGTTTATTGCCATAATCATCCCCTTGAACCAATACCATTGCAATAGTATCATCTGATGTAGCCAAATATACATAGTAATCCTTATGATAATCATGGGGATGAAAAACAATGTATGGGTCAACACATGTTTTAATGCATTGAAATATTTTTGAGTAGCATCATCCCAGATGAAGGGGATTCCTTTTTTCAAAAGTTGGGTAGAACCCTTAGTAAGATCTATGTAATTCAAAATGAAGAGATGTAAAATGTTTGTTTTCCCTTGCAAACTCTAGAGTTGGCATAAGTGAGAAGGAGGAGGCAAATTCAATATAGCCTCTACCTTGAGTGGATCGAAATGAATGTCTTGTTTGGAAATGATGAATCTCGGTAAGTGGCCATATTCCACATAAAAAACACATTTATGTGGATTTAAGTGAACCTTGTAATGTCGACATCTAAAAATATTTCTCGTAGATGTATGAGATGATATTGCAGCTTCGTGGAATGTGCAGGTAGATATTCAAGATATGGTTGTAAAATATGCTTACTATCATGAAAAGCCTAAGACGCAGCTCTCTAAAAGGTTGCACCAACATTCTTAAGTCCGAATGGATGTTTTTGATAGGAAAAAGTTCCCCATGGACAAATGAAGTTGGTTTTCATCAAATGTGCCAACACTAAGTCTCCCACTTCGAAGCTTTGTTCTTTCCTCTTTATATATGCTCTGGTTTTATATTTGAGACTTCTCTCTTGTAGTCTTTATTTCACGTGTTCATGGATTTCCTTCATAGTTGTAACAAAGTCATCTCATGCTACACTTCTTTGTTATGCTCTTCCCAAGTTTATGAATTCATGCACTCCTCTTGGATGCATCCCATACATAATGTGAAAAGGACTCTAACCAATGCTTCTATTTGGAGAATCATTGTAGGAAAATTTTTCCTAGGAAAACACCTGATGCCACTGCTTAGGATGATTTCCAACCAATATTCTTAGGATATTCCCAAAAATTCTATTTCCTACTTCAATTTTCCCATTAGTTTGAGGGTGATAGGTTGAACTAAATCTTAACTCAACTCCAAGATTATTCCAGAAAGTCCTTGATAAATGCCCCAAGAATCTGGTATCCCTATCTAAAACAATTCTCTTGGGAACTACATGTAGTCTCACCACTTCTCTAAAGAACAAGTTATCAACATTGGTAGCATCATTGGTTTTAAAATAAGGGATGAAATGGGCCATTTTTGAAAATATGTCCACTACAACAAAGATTGCATCATTACCCTTTTAAGTCTTTGGCAAACCCAATACAAAGTCCATGCTTACCGAATCCCATGGTATGTGTGCAATTAGTAATTGTGTATACAATATTGTATTCTCACCCTTACCTTTTGCATGCTCAAAAATTCTATGGGTGCTCACAAACTTTTGCACATCAGTCCTCATCCTCGGCCAATAGTAAAAAATTTTGAGCTACTAATACAAAATTTTCATAACAACCCACATTTTCATAACAACCCACATTACTCACTTGACCTTTACCCATTTACTCATTTCATTGCCTTTATAATCATGATTCACTCCAACTAAAAAATTTCCAAATTTCTCACATACTTGGAAAGCAATATTAAGTCAAATCCTTTAAAGTTGGGTTTTGTTGTAGCCTACACTTTAATACCAAGGTGAATATTGAAATTCCATTATGCTATATAATCGAAGCATGATAGATTTCCAGTATCCATTTATGGCACGAGTCAACATATTAATATTAGATCTAATAGATAAATAGAAATAATTGTGTTACACTTTCTCTAAATTTCTATTGCGACTATTACATACAATTTTCATCATTGTCTTTTGCCCCAATCTCTCAAAGAGTTTCTTGAGAGTTGGAAAGCACTTGTGAGCTATTTGTATGAGTTCACACCTTTCTATCCTTGTCGTTTCCCCACATAAAAGAATATATCCCTAGTAGAATCATGATTTCTCCTAGTACATTGTATTTGGTGAATAAGTCCAACTCAATTAGAAACTTAAATTGTTCTATTTATGAAAATGAACAAGCTCGAATTGATTTAATTTGATAAGCTAAAAATGAACAAATGAAACTACCCATATAGATGTGCTCAAAGAGAATAATAAATCCCATAATTGTCCTAATTACTATCATCAAAGGAGTGAATGCCATCCTAAGCATGCGCCCTTTTAGGGAAATGATCATAACTTGCATATAATATGCAATTGCTACCCAAAAAATCCTTATGCCCATCAACATTTGTTAACACCCAAAACCATTTATTAATTACCATCACATCTCCTAATCTTCAATTCAAAAATGAAAAAAACTATGTAACATATAAATTTCCCTCATCCAAGGAAAATGAAAATCCAAACTTATAGTGTGGATTGTAGATAGAAAATTGATATCAAGTATTAATGTCCATTTAAAAAGATCACACACAATAGTTAGGGAGAGAAATATCACCTATAATGTAGCTAGAAAACATATTAAGGTGTCAAGAGAAAATGAAACATAATATTTTTTCACAACTAAAACCTACACAATATTGTGCAAAATTGTGAATTCAAATGTACGCACATCAATTCCTTTTTTAATCCCATCATATATTAATGCCTTTACAACCCACATTTTATATATATATATATATATATAAGTAAGTAAGTAAATAATATATGATGGATGGCCTAGATCATAAACAAGGTAGACCAAGCAATAGTGGCGACCAACGTCAGAAGGTAGCCTATGATCTAGTTTTTACTCTTAATTGCAGCTGCTGACTTAGTATTTTATATGATGATGATGTGGAGACGAAAAGCACTGGAGATGATGATGTGGAGACGAAAACCTTTATAAAATGTCAAGACCATTGCTCCCACATTGCTCCCATTATCGTTTCCTCATTGGGTAGCTTTCAAATATTGATGGTTTTCATGCCAGTTGTCCCATCATCCAGATACACAAAATAAAATAATTGATGTGAACGAGTATTCCTTACAATTTATGATCTAGACCAAACAATTTTATCTCATTAATTGAACACGATGGCCATCGCGAAAGTCATAGCTGGGAGGAAATTAGTTAATGCAAGCAAATACGTAGGATTAGTTAATTTCAAACCCAGGTACGATAAATTCTAGTAAATTACTGGCCTCCATTCAAAGTATTCCACAATTCAGTTTACTATGGAGATAAGTAGGTGGCATGAAATCATAAAACAACAAGAGAGCCACTGCCGTGGCGGTAGTCCCTGCCAGGGTCTTTTATTTGTAGTATGAATCTGTGCGCAGTGAAAATCAATTTACAACACCAGGTCCCAGGTCCCATGAAGTTTAAGTTTAGTTAAAATAATTCTATCTTAATATAGAGTGCAGTCATGGTGAATAGATTGGCATTGCAGAAAACTTAGCCTTTAGGCAATTCAACATCGACCTCAACTACGAGCTAGAATAATTGAATTCTGCTTTTCATTACCTTTCAACAGCTTCAACTACCCGTTCGGGCTGCTCCACATATTTCGTTGCGGATTGTTGATTATCTTTAGAACCAGATACAACCGCAGCCTGACCATGGATAGCCGCTGTAAAATTCTCGAATGACTTGCCTGCTGACGAATGAGTGAAAAGATGAGCACCGATAATAACTAACTAAATTCATTGGGCTTTTTCTCGCAGCCTATTCTGGAAATTTAAATGTTTGTCGTAAGATATAAGATATTCGAGGCTTTATAAGTGAATTCGAAGGTCTATTCAAAAAACATAAATAAGAAACATTTAAAATATAACATAATTTTACTCATTATATTTAAACATAATTTTACTCATTATATTTAACCATTAAAATTGTAGGAAGAAAAAAATAAAATAAAATCATAATTTAAATATTTAATATCAAACTTAATTTAAGATCCTCTTTTGTGTACTAAAATTTCTGCTAACAGATAAATCATATATATCGCTATAAGGATCTTCATACATCGCTATAAGAATTTGTGCAGTATCAATTCAATATTTCATAAAATGCACTAAATACACTAAAAAGGCCTTCACAAACATTTATGAAATGAAGGCTAACGATGGCTATAGATCCTACCTTATCAATCTCACCAGTTCGGAAACGCTTCAGAAAATGTTCTGATTCAGCAAACTGATTATTCGTTCCATCTTTGGTTGTTGGAGTGGTTCTAAGCCATTTCAGCCAATTATCTAATGTGATTAATCAGAAACATTAGAAACCAGCATTGCTATTATTATTTTATTTTCAACTAATTACCAGAGGAAACATTAACCTAGTGTTGAATTATTAAAATAATACATTTGTTCTTGCTGCATTTATTACCAGGTATATACCATCTAATAGTTGAAGAAATGCGTACAAGGAAAAATGTAAAGTTTCTGATCCTAAAGCAATGATTACAGGAAAACATATATAGTTTCTGGCTCTACAGATGATCAAATAGCTAACCTGTAATTGGAGTTGGTACCACAGCACCTGAAACAGAAGCTAGTGTAGATGGCATAGAATGATTAATATTTACCGGCCATACTGTAAAACCACTGGGAGCGGGCGCAACTGCAGGTGGAAATGGCTGCAAACAGTTTCATGAAATGTTACTAAATGTATGACGCATATCAAAAGGTGAAAAAACATAAAGAAAATATTCAAGATGTTAATCAAAACTGTGACTTACAATATATGCTGTAGGAAAGGGAGGAAAATCCATTCGGTTTGAAGAATTGTTTGCTTGAGATGGAGTTCGAGCTCCATTTGCAGGCTCACAGTTGTGATCCTTCAAAATTGTTCTGACATTTGGATTAGATCGAGGGTTTTTGCAATTGTGATGCTGCCAATTAATACTGTAGAAAAGCACCGCGTATTAAGGAATACATCAGATGGTTGTTAAAAGTTGCAATAGATTCAAGGGGAAGTGTTCTCGGAAAGAAACGAATTTAAAATCAAGAAGTCATCTTTTTGAGGTTCTAGAGAAAGGGTGAATTAGACTTAATCTGAAATGATCAGAAATGTAGAACCTCTGATTAGTGAGTAATCTGAGTCTGGATTTTTCCATGGCAGGGAAGGTCAGCTTGTGTTGGATGTCATCATTCCTTTGAATAAGCTTTTTAATATCCAGAAATGCATGGGCCCGTTGAGCCTTTGTATCTCGACTATAGTCTTGAAGTTGCTCATTTTCCCTGCATGTAACCAACTAATCGGTTAGACCATCACCAGAGCAGAGAAAAATCTGAGATGTGGAAGTGAAACACAGTAGACAGGAATATACCTGAAATCGTCCAAGGTAAGAAGGTTTACTAGCTGAAGGTGGACATCTGGACTGAACTCTTTGAACACTTTCATATCATTGCCCAATATATTCACAGCTCTTAACGAATCTTTCCTGCAAAATCATAATTATAATTCAGAATCTTTAACTCAATACTATTAAAGATGGACCATTGTCTTCACCGATTATGTCCATATTAACATGACGAAAACCAATCATGGCTGATTAAAGGAGTGTACAAACAATAATTTCTCTGCAAACTTTATTATAAAGCATTGAAATTTTCTGAAGACAAAATGATGACCGACTAAGCACAAGGTGCAAGAGAAACTTCGATATGATATTTGCTGTTTATTTTGAGATTTATGAATCCGTTATGACAATGGGAATGTCACACGGCTACCCTAATCTCAGAAATATTACAAAAATCACACATGCAACAAACCTACCAAAATCATCAAAGGATAATAGATAGAGTGGTTGATAGTCGATTTTAAGTGCTCCTCTATCGGGATTCTATTATCCTCTCCGGAGACATGCAATTAGTTCATTTCAACAATTTGAAAATCGTGCTTAGTAATTTTTATAGGTCCGGAATGGCAAGAAAATTTAAATTTCTTGACATTGAAGTGAATAATAACAATAATTGTGATTCAATCCGGATTATTAAAACAAAACTACCAAAATCTTAATAACCCTGTCCGCAACTTCAAAAGCACAAAGACATTGCAAACCCTACTGCACCCGGACATATCAAATGGCAATAACCATAGCCCTACAATCACAAACATGAAATGGCAATATCCCACATTCACAACTACCAAAAGTCCAAAAACAGAAAAAACAATCAAAAACTTTTAAATTGGTCCAAGAAAACATACCTGTCCAGTGCTTCTAAATACTTCTGTTTTCTGATCTCCCAGAACATCTTCACAGAATTTACATCGTCTCCGCGGAGACTGATAAATCCCGATAAGTAACGGTCAGCCTGATCGAATTCTCCGGCCATCATTAGGCGTTTAAAATACTTGAGGTCGAAGAAAATCCCGGTTTCTTGTTCTAACCTGCAGCGAGGAGAGCCGAGGTCCCTGCCGGAATGAGGGAATGAAAACACCTAATGAAATCAGGGAATGGAAACAATTATGGATTCAATAGATATGCATTATAGCAAATATGTATGAGCAAGCGGCGGTAGTCCCTGCCGATATGCAACAATGAGCTAATGAAAACATTGAATGAATATGTGCTAACCCCTGTGATTTTGCTATCCGTTTTACCAGGCCGGTGAAAATGGGTGTATTCGCCCTTCTATCAAGCTGGATTGATGCTGCCACTAATCCTACTTACAGGAAGAAGCAGTAAACAATTTCAGGTAGCGTAGCTGAAGCTAACATTCAAAGGAATGAAGAGCAGCTAACATGCAATGGAATGAAGAGCCCAACCTGTAAACAATCCTGGCAGCCAACAGTGACAAGTGTAAGCTTGTGTAAGCTTGTAAGCTCCACCGGTTTATGCAATAGTGACAAGTGTTTGTAAGCTCGACCGGTTGCCCCAACCTTACTTAGGATAAAAAGCCTCAACCTTACTTAGGATAAAATAGCTTTTGAAAACTTTGCTTCAACCTTTGTTTCAAAAAACTTTACAGTCCGTTCAAAAACTTAGGATAAAATAGCAGAAACAGCATTGGGGCACGTGAAGCCTGCAATAAGAGGTTAAATGTAAAAGTTTGGTTAAAACTTCATTGCGCGAAACTGAAATGCCCAAATTTTGGGTTAAATTTTGGTGAACACCACGGTCAACGGCAATTAATACTGGGTCAATACTCGATCGAACGCTATAGTCCCTGCTATGCCGGAGGCAGGGACTAATAAGTACCCTAAAAAAACCAATACAAATACTTTCCATAACATTGAAAAGTTGAGTTTGGGTCATGCTCCTACAAAGTATTGAAGTGAGTTGGAAGGTGAAAACATGATTTTCGACTACGCATTCATGAGTAATCAAATGACAAATATAATAACTCAAAAATAAGAAATAAAAGGGAGTAAGCACAACATGTACACTATAAGCACAAAGTGATCCATACCTCGTGTATCCAATCTACAAGGATATCATAGCTATATACGATTTTGATTTCTCTATAATTGTTGCGATTGATAATCAAATAAACAACCTCCAATGTATCCTCTATATAGAACTTGTCACTATAGGGTGAGTATTGGCATTTCTCCCCCAGTACTTGTAACCATATTTATGCCAAGAGAACATAGAAAATTAGTTTTCCAATGAAAACTTGTCATCCAATAGAGTTTGTTTCCACAAAGTAGGAACAACAAGACACCATTCAATTGGTTTATAAGCCTATCTCCAACTACAAATTCTAACAACCATGCACTAATCCAATTATTGGTTTAGTGCATGGTCAATGCCCATGTATGGTATGGATGGCACATTTACATTTTCAGGCCACTTCATGAATTTTCTGGAATAGTTATTTTGTCCCAGGACAGGGGTTGGTTGTTTTATCCACTATTAAGCCAAAAGATGGAGGATGATGGTACATCTAACTATTGAGTGAAAGCAACCAGGATGGCCAGTGAAAAGGATTGAGGGACTAATTTCATTAGTGGTATTTACTTTTCCCATCTACTAGCGCCCCTCTCCTCTATTGCATTGTTGTAACCTGTAATCCCTGAATTTCAGTTCTGGAGTGGGAGAGTGCCCAAGAGCTATAGCAAGAAAAGGGTCAAGAAGCTAAAGCCAGAAGCTAAGAAAGAGGACATGGTCACAGCTGATATTGGAAACTAGAACAGTCACAAGTTGGATACACAAATCAATCCCTCAACTCTGTTAGTTCAAGAGATTGTAAAATGCAGCTTGCAACTTCCCCTTTGGGTATTATTGTTAGTGCATAAAAACAATTGCAATAGGCTTTGAGGTGTTGGCTTCCGGAAGAAGTGCAAGTAGTGTATCACACAGCAAAGAAAATATCAGAACACTGCACATTTATGCACACATCACAAATATCATTGTTTTAATATAGTTTTAATGTCTTAACTTCAACCATCAAATATAGTTTTAATTTCATAGCTTCACCCAGCAAATATTATTGTTACCCACAGATCTATTAAGGGATGACAGAGATTGGTAAATCCTATATATTCAACATTGAACTTTTACCTTTAGCCGCCCTTGTGCATTAGTGCATAGTAACATTGATAGAAGCATAACACCTGCAGTGGCCACACAATATGTTCCACGTTACCTCAAATTTAAGGGAAGTGATATATTCATCGTAGACTAAGTTGAATCAACCTCCATTAACTAATATGATCAAAATGAAATGTTACTCGAGGTGTACATACCTACGCAAAGGCACAGAATCTGCATAACCATGAAATTTCGTGTGGACGCCATGATATATGATATGATAAGATATATTGTATCCACTAGGATACAATGTCTGTTAGTATAAGAGATTGTCCTGCGATCTATTAAATTTGTTAAAATATTTAAACAAGTATGCGATATAAACACACAGTGAAACAATACACACTCAGTGTATCCGTTTATACTCAGTTTATGTCAGTTTATGAGTGTATCCATGTAAGTTTTATGATGCATGAATTTCTTCAAGATTCATTTGAAGTTTTACTTAAAATTAAGTAAACAAATAATAAGAAAATATCCTAGTATCATTAGGAAACATCTTTCATAATATTTATTCTGTCGGCTTTCATAGTATTTATTCATATATGCGGTGGTTGGTGTATAACTTGTTATATTTGGACTAACGTTATGATGGGTGATGTATAAGATGTTGTTTTTAAATTGGAATGGATTTTAAATTATAATTGTTTTTAAAATTGCGTATAAAATACTGAATAGTCATATGTCTTGGACGTCGCTCCCTCTGAATCGTCATCATATTGCATATGGAATACTCGTAATACTGCATATGAAATACGGAATACTGAATTGTTTTCTTGGAATACTGAATAGTCGTATGGGTGATATATCTTAGACGTTGCTCTCTCTGCATCTTTTATATTAAGAACAAACTTTGATTTTTAAAGAGAGAGTTATACCAAGTAATTTGGTATATAAATTAATATTTGATAAATTAATGGTGTATATTTATAATGAGGTTGGTCTTTATATAAATTAATATCCGATAAATATCTTTTTATTTACATTAAATTAAAAGTTTTTTGTCGATATATTTTTCCTACTTAACAAGATTATATAAGAAATCCTTGGATATATTTATCCATCCTTGGATATATCATTTTTCTTTATCTAAATATGTCCAGTGATTTTAATTTATTAATTAATTTAATATATATATAATATATATTATAAAAATGATTTCTTTATTCAATTAGTTGTTTTTAATTATTAATGCTTTTGTATTTTTTTATTTCAATTAGTTTTTTTAATTATTAATGCTTTCGTATTTTTTTTTCCCTATTAGTATTTATTTTAATACTTTTATTATTTAGTTTAAGAGTGGTTTTAGTTTAGTTTATTTTCATTTAACTATTTTTAAAATGGTTTTAACAAAACCATTGTTTAGATGTTCATTTATAAGGAATTTAGAAAATGGAGGAAAATAGACATGAATGGAAGGTAATTATCAAAGTCACCAAGGTTTGTCTTGTCGTTGGTTGTGTTGGGATCTTGACCGGATCTAAAATATCTAGCCATAATCACCATTTTGCTATCTTGAAAAATCTCCCACCAATTCCTCCACCTTTAAGAGATGAAAATGCTAAATGGGTTGTCAAATCACAAAGTGCAGTTAAAAGGAAAAATGCAATTAAAGATTTGTGAGTGAAGAAATTATTTCAGGTGTAAGTATTTATTAGTATTTATTTGCATATTTTTTTTAATAATATGAATTTATTTTTGTGGACTAAATTCATTGAAACTTGTTTTCACACTCAATTCCTACATTTCATAATCTTAATGATACTTCAAAGCACAAAATTTGTGAAAAAATTCATCATTGGGATCACAGTCTACCTCGTAGAAGTATGGACACAATAAAGCGCATAGATATTTCTTTCAAAGGTAAAGTAATGACTAAGGTTCATGATGATGTAGGGCAAGAAGGATTATATGGGCACACCCATATATTAAACTTTGATAAAACTAATAATAACAATGGCAACACACTTGAGTCCATTTTTTGACATGTATTAATTTTCTAGACATTTTAACATTAAATGATTTTTATATTTATTAGTATATATACTAATTTCCCATTGTTATTGATATGCATATCCCAATCAACAAAATTCCCTAGAGAGATCCATCTACTTGGATATACAATAAACTTCAAGCTAATAACCATTACGAGGCTCACCTAGATTTCACGTTATTGGGCCAGTAAGTTTTTAATCCATATAACCTATTCCACAAAAAAATTAAATATAAATAGTTATATTTTACCATAATGATGGATGAGAAATGGATGTTCTATATTCTATATTTTTATCCTTAATTTTTTGTGTGTGTGTTGTTTCCTATTTATGGTGAAGGTGTTGCCTTTGCAACGAGTGCAATCAATGTAAACCCCAGAAGATTGTCAAAGCCTTAAGAAGAATGGAAATGAAATGGTTCAAATGCTACAACCATCTTGACATCCAATGTGGAAATGAAAATTAAGTTAATGTTTATTTATACTCTTATAATTTTATCATATTTTTACATTTAATTCTATTTGAGTCACATACTTATATCTATATATAATCTAATGTTCTCAGTAATGAATATAAGAGGGTGGACATGTATGATGGTGGACATGATAGCGAACAAAAATCAAATTCTCCTCAACCATTGCCAAATTCATCTCGACTTGAAGATAATTTAAGAGGGTTAATTTATATACCGTATATTTTAGCTCATAATAACATTGACATAAATTTTTATAATTTGAAACGACATAGCTAGTTAATGCATTGTCTTTTCATTTTTGTTACATCATCCCCATATTGTCATTATATCTATGTGGATTTTGATATTTATTGATAATGTTGTAATTTTGATAGAAAAAAAAAAAGATAAATGTTGATGTTATGGGTAAAAGAACCAAACAACATGCCAAATGACTTGAAAAAAAGTGGGTTCAAGTCATGCAAACAATACATAGAGCATGTATGCTCAACTAGCATCACTCTCACTAAACCCACCAGGTTTGCTACTTTGAAGGCTAACATTACAAGTTTAAATAAACTTGGGCTACATATTAAAATTTAATTGGTTGTTTTGTTCTATAAAGGGGCTATAAGGTAGTTTCAATAAATTAATTTTCTTTTATTTTATTTAAATGTTTTTAATACCAATACTTTTGGCACCTAAAGCATGAAAGATACATTTTGTTTAATGAAAACTATTTTTATTTAGATATATAAAATATTTGAATAGAGGGAATTTTTTTGTGGAATATTACATGTGCTCCATCCAACTATGCATATATCTTTGTCATTTTTTAACATCAAAACTTTGAAAAAAACTTGCTAAATTTGATGTTGGTTTGAATGTGATTAGTGTCTTTAAAAGTGAAATTTGGTTTATAGCAAATGTTTTCTAGAAGGCTATCAATATTTAGAATATTATATATAGTTTAGTCACATGTTTTGTTGGTATTTCTCTGCATTATGGATGGGTAGAAAACTATGATATTCAAGATAGCATTTGAGTCATTGAAGAGCTAGTGATAAAAATGCAAAAAATCGTATGACTTTTATTTACGAAATATATATACAATATATGTATTTGAAGATGCATATTTTGTTTGAATGCATTTGTTTACATAAAAAAATGTTAATAATTGTTCATTTAAAATTAAATGTTAATAGATAAAAAATGTTTTATATTCAAATTATAAAATATTCTTACAATTATGATTATAAAGAAAAAATGTATCCCTTTTTTATTGATTTGAATGTAAACTTTATATATAAAAAATGATTGCCATTGTTTTCAAAAGTGTTATGAATATAGTGAATTATCATCTTTAGAAATTTCATATGGATTGAATTTCACCTTAAACCTTCTATTAAATAAAATTTTTTATTATTTTCATGTTTATATTAAGTTGTTTATTATGTTTTTTTATTTCAATGTATAAGGATGAATCATTTTAAAATAATTTTGGTAGTTTATCTTTACCACTCCAACTAAATACAACCAAGTAACTTGTTTTTTAATATAAATACTTAAATATCAAACCAAATTAAA